>JBBPBX010000010.1:101451-122490 GCA_038048925.1 Garcialebias charrua | reverse complement strand
TGATAACCTGCAAAGAGAAGTCTGTTTATAAGGTAGCAAAATGACATGTTTGCCCCTCTGCAGAGGGGCAATTAAGATGGTCCTTAGTAGGTGGCGTTCCAATTGCTCTTACTAAAAATGATACAGTTGATTGGGATCCATTAGATTTTTTCCCAGCATTGTACAATTGAGGGTAACACTTGCACTGGAGTGTTTTTTTATGCTTTACAGTAAGTTAAAGTTGTTAAAGTGCACAGGAAGTGCCCTCCCATTATATTTATGCGTGCGTGCATGCAAACACCTGCAAACACCTAATTACATTTGGCTTAAAAAACATCCAACATGATGTTTTATTTATGGACGTGTTCGGTGCAAGCCATGAGACAGATGTGAGTTCTTAACGCCCGTTGAGAAATAGGGGGGGGGAATAAACTGCCCCCGCTGCTCAGGTCGACGTGCTGTTTGAGTGAAGCCTGTCTCCTTCCAAGCCAAAGTAGGAAGAGCAGGAAGTGTTGAGAGCAAAAAGCTGTACAGTACTTGGCAGCTCTCTTTTGGCTTGCACTTGTCGAAAAATGAAACCCAGACCCTCTCCGCAGCCTCAGAGCCAGAACCTCCTTCCCAGTGCTCCCACCATCCAGGATTGGGTAATACTGTTCACCAAGCAAAACATTACCTCAAATTATTCTCGCCCTGTTTTCTATTCCCTCCTCCCTCATGTCGTTTTTTTTTTTTATCGCAGTTTGTAAATGTCAAGACACGTACAAAGACGCAGAGTATAAATGATATTTTCCAAATTATGCTCACATGTTTGGGTTCACATGAGTGGCGGCTGAATGTAACGTGGTGCCTGATGTTCCCGGGGGAGGCCCACCTCACTGGGGTAGGATTCCCCAGTGGCATCAGCTAATGGCAAGACTTGACAACAGCAGAGAAGCCGGGGGTGTTGTGTTTTACTAGCGCTGAGCAGGGGTGATGACTTTAACATGTGTGCAGAGAGAAAGATGGAGATTTGTGTGTGTGTGTGTGCTCTGTGTGTGTGTGCGCCGTGCTAAAGAGAGAGGTGTGCAATACGAAAAAGAGTGGCGCGGGCCAACAGAGCGACGGATTCGGCTCCAGCTTGACGGCAGTGAAAGACGAAACATGGTTCCACATGTGTTGAGAAAGAGCAGTCCATCTGTCCATGGAGACAACCCCTCCCCCTCCTCCTCTTTCCCTCTTTTCCTTCTCTTCCTTTCCTTCTCTTGCCTCCCCAGCAGCACCACCCCTGGTTCACTGCTGACAGAAACAAGGCCGGAGTTGGGGTGATGAGATGAACGCTGGGTCAAAAGCAACACCGGACCTTTTGTACACACACAGTCACACTCTCGTACATGCACAAGCGAAGTTAGATTTTTCGGAATCTTTTGATTTAATTTCTTTTAAATATGTTGCTAATATCAAAAAAAGGCGTTCAATACAGAAACAACTGGACTTTATTTGTAACAGAAGACGTTTCACTTCCCATCCGGGGAGCTTTGTCAATTCAATGAGCAGTCTGTAGCCGTGTTTCCATCAAGGTTTCTTGATGCGCATTTTGAAGTATCGCATCAGAAAAGGTGAATGGAAACGGCACGATTCGAATTAACTTCCTCTAATTCGCAAAAAAGTTGATACGCTCGCTTGAGGTGGTTTTTGGGTTTTTCGAATCAGAGCCGATGCGCAAAACGAGAGATGGAAACAGATTTGCCGACTCAGTTCTACCGTAGCGAACATTTACGTCACGTGACTTCGTCTCCGGACAACATGTAACATCGCTAAAACTAGTTGGCATGACAGAATAAATACAACTTGCCCGATAGCAACACATACCTGAAATATTCTCTCCATTTTGCCGAGATGTGTGTTCGGGTCCTGTTTTCAACCGCTACTTCCTGTTTACTGTAGACATGCGTAATGCTGACGTAATGACGTCTGACGTAATGCCGCTTTGCGTGGCCTGGTGGATGCGCTTCAAGCCAGTTGATGCAAACACTTCTAATTCGCATTAATTTTTATTTACATTTTTGCAAAATTTCAAAAATTCGCTCAAAGTTCGAATTGAAAATGGATGGAAGCATGGTTTGTGAGAAAGAGTGAAGTTATAAATAGGCTGAGATGACACACACCAACCTATGTAAATTGAAAGCTAACACACACACCTAACCCTAACCCTTCAATTTACATAGGTTGGTGTGTGTCATCTCAGCCTGTTTATAACTTCACTCTCTCACAGTCTGCTCATTGAATTGATAAAGCTCCTCGGATGGGAAGCGAAACGTCTTGTTGCTACAAATAAAGTCCAGTTGTTTCTGTATTGAACGCCTTTTTTTGATTTGATCATGTCCTGGACGACTGAGAATCTTCACCAGCATGTTGTTAAAGTTTACGGATTTCGGTTGCATTCGCTGACTTGTTTTATTGCAGCATTCTTGCGATCTAAATCCAGCTGTGGCGCAATGTAAGTCATCTATTTTGATGTTATGAAAGAAAACTATTAAAATGTATCCACTTTTCCCCCAACACGGTGTCGCAATAAGCCACCATGGTGAAAACCGTACATTACTGCAATTTAAGCCGAACTAAATAAAACATGGCACTCACTCTTAAATATTTAGGGGCACTTTTTTATATAATTAAACACCAAAGTAGTTCCCTTGTGTTTCCCTTAAAAAAAAAAGAAGAAAAAAGCAATAACTCCTGATTCTGTGAATCACATTTAGTTTGCTCCAAACTACGTTTTTTCCCCGTTTAAAAAAAATAGTCCTGTTTCTTTTTCTTGGCATGTCCTCACTCTCATTCAATCCTTATTAGGTTTCCCCTAATTGTCAAACAAACTGTTGGGTCAACCTCAGTCGTATCTGGCCGTAAAACAGCACATTAGGCCCCGGTGAGGGATATATGTGGTATTTCATCGGAGACGGAGTAATGCTGGGGTTTTATGGTTAAGTACCAGTTCACGCCCACGCCATTTGTTTCGCATTAGAGCGAAGGTTTTGTAAATCAGATCAATATGTTCGCTGAGATGTGATTCCATGTTGGGATCTCCCGAGTCGTTCGTTCCCCGAGTATTTTTCTTGGGGGGGACTGCTTGTCGATGCATACGCGCTCTTCCATCCCCCTCCTTGCCCTTCCTTCCCTTTTCCCCCCAACCTCTGCCAGTCCCTCCACCTTCACCTCCATCTATTTCCATTTCCTGAATGTAGCAATTTGCAGCGTGACACGGGCAAGATTAGGATGGGAAGCAGTCTGAAGATTTCATCGGACATGGTCCTGCACCCGCTGGTGTGAGGTCACAGGACAAAGATGGGGGAATTCAGTGAGAGGGTCATCAGTTACCTCGGGGAAACGAGCTGGTCTGCTGGCTGCTCCGTTGGCCCCAGGGGTGCCTGGGATGTATCGGGAGGAGAAGCCCAAGAGAAAGAGCCCTGAACCAGTGTCATTTATTAAAAGTGACAAGTTATTTCTAACTATAGCTCTGTTTTTATTGTTTTACAATGCTGTCGTTTGGAACGGCGCCCCTCTGTTCAAGCATCGCAAACAAGTGATGAATGAACCAGGTGACCAGGTGTGGTTTTTTTTTTAACGTATACACGGTCGATGCGCTCAGGCGACACATGTTTGCTGTTAAATCACATTACGTGTGTTGTTGCTCTGTTGAATTAAACAATTGTGCCGGCTTTTATACAGATCGACCCGCATGATAAGTGTAGCGAAAACATTTCGCCGTTCACCAGTTTTCTTCAGGACATTTGTTCAGTAAATTAATAGCAGCTTTACTGTATGAATCTCGAGTTGACCTCCGCGTAATCAGTTCCAGAAGTTCCACAGAACATGGTTGAACTGCCATGTGTGTCTGCAGAGTCAAGCTACAGCTTTTACTGTTTGACTGCTACGTTTTGGTGTTCTTTTTAATGGAAAAAACACAGCATTCCCACTAATAATAGCATTTATTCAATGTCTGACCAAAGCTCCTCATTGAGGGTCACTGAGGTACTCTGTCCCCTTCCCCACATTTCGTTTTACTGCCTGCCCCAACTGCGTTAATGATATATGACAGAAATTTCCTTGTGCTGGTTCAGTGGCAAGAAAGGTCCTGGCTAGTCTATATCAATCCATCTGACTTATGTTCCCATGTCTTGAATTACCGCTTGATGGAAACCTGCTGCGGGCTTCTCTTGCCAATTGAAATCAGATCTCCTCCACAGCCTGGTGTGATATTGATCCATATTCAACACCCAGGCTGCGGATCGATCAGTATTGATTTGCAATAAAAAACACTCCTCTGCTTGTTCAGCATTGCGATCGATGCTTTAAAGCAAAGGGAGGTGGAAAAAATGCAAAAGGAAGAAAAACAGAACTAAGCTTTCTTTTTTTTCTTAACCATGCAATGCCCATCTGGAAAAGATAAAAAAAATATATATACAGTATGAGGAGATGTTTTATTTCAGTTGAGGAGCAGACATTTAGGTGACCGCACCTTAACTACGCGAGCAACCTGCAGTCCTCTCACACAATGTGAGACTAACCAATAAAAAGGAGTTAACAGGATGATACCTCTATGAGGACCCATTTATTGAAAGAGGTGTGTCTGTTTCTGAATTAGTGGCACATCTGTGCTGCAGTCGGCGGTGCTAAAACTGTCATATCGAATCCATCAGAGAATTGAAACAGAATGCGCAAAGTGGTGGATCGCTTTAGCTTGATTTTGGAGTGTTAACACAATGACATGATTTCCTGTGGTTTTGATATTAATTCTTTTTTTTTTTAACCCACCCACACACACAAGCTGGGCCCGAGCCTCCCACACGGTCCCGATTAGGACCCGGTACAATACAGAACACAGCGAAGCAGACCAAGACGACCCGCTGAGCTCCAGCCAGATCCACTTTCCTCCCTGTCACATCTTAGTCCTAATCTTTCGGACTTCCTCTCCTTTGCCAAATAACTGTTCCCATCCAGCAGGTCCCAGCGTTGGCTTGGGCTGCCAACATCTGAAAGTTATTATCCCCAATCTCTGACATCCAGGAGTTTACAGTTATATAATGATGGGGAAAACCACATGTCCCCAGAGGCAGAGAACATTTTTGAGATGCCTCCCCATCTGTTTTTTGGGGGAGCTGACCGTTCTGGGTTAAAGTCAGAATGGCAGGCGAGCAGATATTTCTTGTAATCTTTTATATTTTTTCGACCACTGTAACAGGCCAGTCTGGGAGTCATTATATGGGGTGATAAAGCAAATCCAATTGGGTCAAGTTTCCTCTCCGCTCTGTGCTGGTGGCATCAGCTCTCCCTGCCTCGCCGCTCGTTCCTGACTGTGTAAGTGGTTGTTGTTTGTTTGTCCTGGAGAAGCAGGGCTGGGGGACTAATGCAAGCCCGGGGGCCAGCCAGGTCGGAGGCGATGGTGAACCCGAGCCGCCTGGCGAAGCTGTGCTCCCTCGCTGCTGGCTCGGCCTTGTTTGGACTGCAGCTCCGGTTTGCTTTTTTAGAGGGAAGCTGAGCCTCTGTAATCACTGAGCCCTTCGCTCGGGTGGGGAGTGCAGCCGAGACCGGAGGGAGTGATGACATAGGTCCGCAGAGGCCTGGCCCGCTCCACCCCTGCTGCTCTTAGCATATTTATTTTTCTTTTCTCATTGCTTGGTTTAAGTCACACCGTATTATGTTCGGACCTTCTGCACGTGCATAATGCACTCAGATGTGATGAGGTGCATGGCGTAAGCTGAAGGCTTTGTTTTTACTAATAAACCTAGGGATTAGTGACTTGCTGACCTCAGTGTAAACTTTATTAGTCTGTTAATCACATACTCTAGTTATGAAGGAGCCCTACCTGATGTGTAAGCACTTGGACAGTCATGCAGTTCAGATGATTGGAAAACTGACTGAATTGCACTCGATTATTGAAGCGAGAGACCTTTTTCCTTACTGTTGTTTTCAGAAAAATGAGTGCGTTAGCTGATTGAGCCAAATTCGTAAACATTTAGATCAGTTAAAATCCCCCGTGGCCGCTCTTCAAAAATGTTTTATTCAGCATCGCCACTCTGTTTTGTTTTTGTTGCGTTATTGAAATGGTTTTGTCGATTCGAATGGAGTCAACCTGGTGGGCCAATCTCATTGTAACCAGTGGAGAGTGAAAGCCATCGCAGTATAGACTCACCAGAACACACACTGAGATTGGACAAGGGGGGCAGTGAGAGCGAGAGGGTGCCTTCTCCAGATGGAGATCCCAGATATGGCGGGGAGGGGAAATGTCCGGGCCGTTTTCCAGGGTTTCCATAATGGGAAGCTACCCCTTGCTTGCTTATTATTAAGTTGTGCACACAAGGCGGAGGGACAGGAGAGATGGAGAGGAGAGGAGATAAGGGCAGGCGAGGCGAGAGATGGACAACCTGCGTACACTCACCTCTCTGTTGCGGGTGTCAAGCAGACCCTGTCGGAGAAATCACAGGTCATGTGGATAGATGATTGTCAAAGCTTCACCTTGATAGAGGGCTTTTCTTTCTTTTCGTTTTCTTTTTTCTTTTCCTCCTTTGAGCCATCGAGGCTGCACAATAAGATTTGTTTTTGTTTTCCGTCGAAGAGGGAGAAAGTATGGCGTTCCGGTCGGGAAGGTCACCTCTGGAGGTCACGGGGTCACAGCCCTTTTGGTACCTGAGTAACCTCACATGGCTAAGCCATTTCTCAGTCTTGCTGAAATCATGGTGGGGGTGACGAGTGGAGGGGGGGGGAGGCTGAAGGGGGAGAATGATCTATCAGCAGCAGACATGCAGACAGCATGGCAGCTACTGCAGCTAAACAGAGTGAGACAGATAGGCCCAAGTCTCTCATACGTAACACCAGCAGCTTTAAGAAGACAGCACTGAGTGTTATGGATGCTTGACATTGACCTCTCATACACACATGGTGTATTTATCAAGGCTGTAGGACAATATGGTGTATTTGTTTGTAAATTATTTAGCTCGCTGGGCGAAATGCCGCTTTCCTCACATAAAACTTGCCACTTTTGTATGTAATATGAGAACGGTGCGTTTTTGTTTCCCCCTTTGCGCCTCTTTGTCAGCTGTTTTCTACAAGGTTTACAATTTAGGTGATCATATTTCCACCACTGTCAGTTCTATCAAGTCAAATCTACTTTAAAAAGAAGTGTGGGGGAAAAAAAGCTCTGAAGCGTACATTTTTCTCTAAGAGAAATATTTGTGTACAGATAGGCCTGTCATTCTGTGAAACAACATTCATGATTCTTTTATTGGTGCTCTGCCATCACCCCCCTTTTCCTCTGTGGAAAAAAAAGGGCTAGTCTACAAAGTGGCTTTTTGTCGTTTGAGAGAAGTAAACTTCATCAGGTCGACGGCGAGGTGTGCTTCACATGTCACTCAGTCGAGCTCTCTCCTAATGAAATGCTGCATACAGATTTCTGCCTGCGGGGCTCAGGGGGATAAGACCGTGGTAACAGAATGAAACAAACCCCTTCCCATTCCCTTCACTCACACACGCACGCAAACATGCTGCCGCGCGCGCACACACTTGCTGGAGAGCATCCACGTGAAGAGATCCAAATCTGCAATTTATTCAAATATTGATATTTCTACTTGTCAGGAGAAAGGTGCCTTGAAATTTCCTCTGAGTACTCCTGTCAAAAAAATAGCAGGAAATATGTCAGATAATTCATAAATGGAGTTCAGCGCTGCAAAGTCAGTTGGGAACAGCAAAAAAATATAATATATATATATATATATATGCTTGTCAATGAAGAATAGGAGCAATATTACAGAGCCTGCTGCTCATTCTTCCATCATGTCAAACAAACAGCTTTTGCAGCCCTATCAGTGTTTGTTTCACAGTCTGAGTGTGTATTTGTACATGTCCCCACATATGTACATGTGTATGTATATTTATGCATGTGAATGTGTATGCACTTTGGCTATGTTGTGAGTCCTACTTAAATGTGTTTGTTATCTTTTTCCATCAAGACACCCCATTTCCCGTGCTGGAGCAGCCAATGGGAATGTGTCCTCGTCGTTGTTTTTTTTTTTTTTTTTTTTTGTGCAAAGGTCTGTAACCGGACGCTGGCCTCCATGTGGTTTGAATTAGGGCCCCTGAAACTGTGAAGGACGCTTCGAATGACGTGAGGCACTTGCAGACCAAATTCCAATCTGTTGAACGGTGGAGAAGAGAACTCTCAGGAATCCTCTGAGATTTTTGGGTTCGGGCCCTGCCAGCGATTAAAACAGGGCGGAAACCGAAAAGTCAATGAATCATGGGGCTACGTCCCATGAAATCTTTCACTGCTTTGTCACACCCTTGTGCAAACTTCAGCTCTGCTGTTTAAACTTTTTTTACTCTAAAATATAAAAAAAGAAAAAGTCAAAGTCTTCCTCTCTTTTCCCCCTTGTTTATAAAACTCAACTTTCAACACTTTGAGTCCAAATTTCTCACTTTTCCTTACTGGTTCCATTTACCACCACACTAGCAAAGTGGTGACTTTGCAATGATGTATGCTTGACCATGTTGTGCCAAGTGAAGACAGAATGGGACCCCCACATATCTCCCGCGGTCATGTGATGCCATAGTTCATAGCAGTTGATGAGATGCAGTTTGGCACAGCTTGGGACCCATCTGGGAAATACAGATATGCAGACGTGAGAAGTATTTTACAGCAATGCATCTGCGCACTTGAAGAGCTATTTAGCATATGCTGCTATACGGGAGAGTGTGCTTCGCCGTTGCCAGCTGCAAATTAGACTCAATTTCTCGAAAATCGGACAGAGCAGCTGAGCAGCAGTCAAAGACACGTTAATGCGTCACGCTATTTGTATTGTACCCAACTGCTTTTGCATGACGTAGAATAGTTTTGGTAAAAATTAGGAAAAACAAAATTGCATTTCCAGTAGGAATGTGTGATATGGCCTAAAATTCATATCACGATATGTATTGTGAAGGGTGGCGATAACGATATATATCGCAATATGTTTTTGGTATAAAACTTGCAATAGGAATGAAAAAAAAAAGCATAGGGTGTCCTTTTGCCATAATTTATTTTGAAAACTGCTATACCACAAAATAATCTCTATTAAGAAAATTTCACTACTAGGTCCAGAGAGTTTTTAAATAATTAACAACTCAAGCATTAGGCTTCTTTCTTGTAGTGCAAAACAGTGCAAAATATATCTTGTGTAGTTTTAGCCATAAGTTTTAAACTAAAGAATATGTTGTTAACTCTTAACAGTTTCCAATATTGTCACTTAAGAAATGAACAGTAACAGAGCAGCATTTTACACTGAAAACACTTCACCCTCCAACCCTCTAGTGGGCGTCTCCTTCAGCTTTAAGGAGAGCTGACAAGGCAACCAGTTTCCTCTGTGGCTTTGACCAGAGGGTCTCGCAGTAAAATCACACAACACAGCGTTCTGTTCACAGATCAGAGGGCAGGTTTCTCTAAAGCTGACCAACGCTTACTTTAACTTTCGACAAAAACAAAACAAAAAACTTTCGACGGAACGCAGCGTTTTGCGCATGCGTCCGAATATGGCAAAACTACGGCAAGCCGGACGAAGTTAGCTTATAGCTTCGCTACTTAGGGCTTGAAGAAAAGACTTTAACACCACTTACGCACAGTTTTCAACACAAAAAAAGTAACGATTAACTCTGACAACTCTGATTGTACACTTCAACACCACTTATGCACAGTTTTAAACAAAAAAAGTAAAGATTAAAAAAAGACTTTTGACAGAACGCAGCGTTTTGCGCATGCATCCGAATATGGCAACACTACGGCAAGCCGGACTTAGTTAGCTTATAGCTTCGCTACTTAGCACTCAAAGAAAATACTTTAACACCACTTACGCACAGTTTTCAACACAAAAAAAGTATAGATTAACTCTGACAACTCTGATTGTACACTTCAACACCACTTATGCACAGTTTTAAACAAAAAAAGTAAAGATTAAATCTGACAACTGTGATTTTCTGCGGTTAGCCTGTAGAAGACAGATCTCTATCGTAGGCTAAATTTATATCATTTATACCGTGTACCGTTTATATTGCGCATCCCTAATTTCCAGTTTTTCTTGCACCGACAATAACACAGCAACGCAGTGAAGAAGGAGAGCTGGCAGCACTTCTTGTTTTTGTTTCTGTTAGCTTTAGCAGGAGTCAAAGCCCATGCTGCTGCTCTAACTCAAGTGGCTGTGTTAGGCCATCTAAGGCATGGCAGGCGGTTGACAGTCCATGCAGCCTGTCTACCCACAGGACATCTCCACATAGTGTGTCCACAGTAGGGCCAGCGCTGTCATCTGGACCCACTATGGACCACTGCTCTGCTGACAGCGAGAGGGTAAACGTTTACCACCTCAATCCCCCATTAACTCAGCGAAGGCACTTCGATCCTCTGTGAAAATAATGATATTGATTGGAGCTCGGCTTTACAAACAAAACGGTTGCAACGAAAAGAGGGATGGGGCTCCTGCATTAGAATATGGGATTTTCGAGGATAAAAGAGCGTTTGGATCTTGTTATATTTTCCTCTCCTCTGTCTCCCTCCAGCTTTCCCCCCACCTCCTCTCCTCCTGCATTTTTATGTTGCGTGGATGTTGTGCGAGAGCCCACGTGTGTCCTACGATTACCCTTTGCTATCCCTGGCAATCAAACAACAAACGACAACATCATTGCTCAGGCCTTTCAAAATACGACACACAAAAAAAGTGTGTTGTAGCTGCATTAACTTGCAACAACCCCCTAATAGACCCTTGTGGGTTTTGTATCTCTCCCCACTGTTCTCTGCTCTCTTCCCTGTGCAAGGCTGTCACATCCACCCCCCCTCTCCCCCCAACAGTGCGAGCCTCCGAGCCTCGGTGGAGATCAGGAGCTCCCTGTCGGAGGTGCTTTGTCACGTAGCCCAGGGAGCGTGGAACTCACCCAGAGCTGTTGAACAAACACAAGCACAGGGGCTGTCAATAGCAGCTCCGCAAACTAATTGCCTGTCAAATGAACCACCCTCGTTAAGCTGCCCTCACACACACTCGCTCTCACACACACACACACACACAATGCACCAGCGTGCATGCACTGTGACATTTACACGCTCGCGTATACACGTGCACATACAAAGCCGATTTGATTCAAAGAGTAGTGATACCTTGTTAAGAGAAGACGCGCAAGTGGCACTTCTCTGTTTGCCGTCTTGTTTCTGCGATCGTTACCGGCCTGTGTAGTGCAGTCACCGTGAGATTGCCTTTTTGTTATTATTAAGGGGGAACATACCGTCGTATGACATAGCTGATGTAATCCGAACTCATCCCACACACCCTTCAACACATCAGCCAGCGTTGTATTTCAGTTGTTAAAACCACTCATTAGATGGTAGCAGAGCGCCATATGCCAAATATTATTGTTTTTGTGTTTGTTTTGCTTCTTCTTCTTTTTTTTTTCCTGTCGTCATTAGGCGGTAGCAGTGGAGAGCCCAGCGCCTTGTCTGGGTGCCTGTAACAGTGCTGTTGGATTGACACAGCTGGGGAGAGCAGCTTGAGGCTGCATGCTCAGGAATACACAGGGGTGTTCAAAGCCCCTCTCTGAATCCTGATCAGAGCGCTGCCCCGGCCAACTGATGGCCTATTAAATATACATGCGCAGAGGTCAGAGCTGGAGGTCCCGGCTTCCTCCCAGCCATGTGCACTTAAGCGGAAGGGCTGGGCAACAATAAAACCGCCTCTCTCTCCTGCGAGCTCTCCCCTGACACCCTCACCTCCAGTGTGTACGTCAAGTACAGTGCTCACCTAGCGCTATATTACAACTGCCTTTGTGAAAAGGCCAAATGATGCATTTTTTACATGGTTATAATATATTTATATTCAATAACACCAGGACCAGCCTTGAGTCTGTCTGTCTGCCGGCATTTTTTTTTATTATTGTCACTGATAAATAGCTTTGCTTGACAAAAGCGTACACTGGTCTTTGTAGTTTAGCAGAGATTGAGACAAGAAGGTCAAGGGAGGAGCCCCGTAAAGGCTGGCCACGATTAACATATTCAGAGTGACACTCTTCTCTGTGTTCGTTCGTTAAGCCTGGTCTGTCGGACTAATGAAGTGAAGCAGCAGTTTATCAATTAATCCAGCTCTGAGCCGTTTGTGCTGGGGATAACACTCACGCCGGGTTGTCAGAGTGATCCAGTTTGGTGCCCTTTAACCTCCGCGAGCCAGCGGATTCGGATGTTGTCAGTCCATACAATGGGCGCTATCAACTGTTATCATCCCCATATGTAGCGGCGAAACTGTCCAATCTACCTCCTAGCAGGTTTAAAGGAACGTTATCAGCGTTATAATCGCTGTGAGTAGGCAGCGTGTTTCCGTAAACCCGGAAGTGTTGTGTTTTTGTTTTTTTCAGCTTATGTAACCGTTTTCCCAAGCCTAACTTTAAACCTGACCCAGAGGAGCAACCCTAAACCTAACCCCAGCTCACCCTTGTGCCTAAACCTAACCAAGACCCTAAACCTAACCCAAGACCCTTTACTCTAAACCTAACCACGTAGCTAAAGACAGAGCCTGCTGTCATCGCTTGTAACGGTGATAACGTACCTTTAAACCTCCTAGGAGGTACAGGAGGGGCAATCTGACCGCTACGTATGGTTGATAACATCCGAAGCGGGTGCGTGAGCGTACAACGGGCAAGAGGTGTGTGACAATGACGGCACGGCGTACATCTGGAGATCCAGTGAACAGGATGTTAGGTGGCAAAATGCAGAGAAAAGCACAAGGATTGGTTGGTTATTAAGATCAGGGAAAAAACATCACAACAAACTAACGTGGAGGGAGGGTTCAACATTCTCAGACATCACATAGATCATAGAAAACAACTTAGTGCTGTCTCTATTAAAACAAGGCCTCTCCTGCCATTATCTTTCCCCCCACTGCTTCCTCCTCCATTTCACATTGTTTGTGTTCATTAAGACATGGGCGACCTGCCTTATCCACACATCAGACCCAGCTCTCAAGAGTAATTGCGATAGTCTTGCAGAGGATAATGTGGTTTAAACTCAGTATAGCCTGTCTATTAGGAGAGACATGATGGCAACCACAAATAATAAAGAACTATTTATTCCTCTCTCTGTGACGCTAACTAGGTAACATATCAAAGCAGCACCGCTAAGGGTCTCTCTTGCTGTCAGAAATGGCACCCTTCATCCATTCCCAATGGCCCCTTGCCTCGACATCCCTGCTCTTCATTTTCTACATAAGCTTGGTCATAAATGCACACACACCTCATATATATTTGATAGTTAATATTTATCCTCGCTGGGGAAGTGCACTTTACATGTGGTAACATACGATTACCTGCAATTCTTATAGCAAAGAAACAAAATCGATATGGATATATAATTCATGACAGAGAGGCTATCAGTTTTTATGGCTCTCTATCCAGCCTCATTAAAGTTTTATCATAATTGACTGCAAGCAAGAGTTTTTAAGGCATGTTTCTCCCGTACTTTCTACCTTTAATAATTGAGTAAAGTTTAATTGGTTGTATTTTGAGGCACCTATAGTGGATGATAGGAGTCTCCCAAATTCAGAACCACGCGATATGGAGTGTTATGTTTTGCATTGACCTGTCAGTTTATTCATTTGCTAAGGCACTACAGCACAGCCCTATTTCTCCCAATCACATCCAGGAATCAAATAAGTGACTGGGTGCTTCCAAAAATTCCTTTTCCTTACGTCTTTCATTGCCGTGTTAATGTAGTGACACGATGCTGTCACTCAGAGCGCTCCCGTCCAGCGCCGGCTCCGAATCGACTCCCCCTGATTGGTGGTCAACTTGTTCTCTTGAAGGGAGATTGACAGACAGAAAATTGCACTCTCAGATTTCACCCTTCATTCGTTGCAGTTGTTCTTCCACTCGTCAACTCTCCGCCATGCCTGAGACAGACAGAGGCTTTATCCATTAGCTGCTGGCGTGGCGGGTGGGTGGGCAGATTGAGGCGGGCTGGAGGAGGAGATGGGGGGTAGGAAGACAATCCTACATTTGAGCACTCTGAGGGAAAATCAATCATGTCATCATAAGTGAGAAGTATGGATGAATTTCATCAGCTGGTTCCTGTCCTGTTCACGCTGCTGGCTTTCTGACTGGCCTGTCCCTCCGACTGGCTTTCTCAATGACCCTTAAACCCAAGACGGGAGAAGATTTTGAAAACACTTTAATAGGAGAAATCGGACAGCACTTTCAGGGTTACATTTTCCCACTTTGTCTGCTGCACAGCGGGGGAAACCTCAAGTGGTTTCACTTGACAAAGTGGTAATAGATTTACCATACGATTGTGTGCCAAACCAGCATTTTTCTAAGGAAATATTTCTCAACTATTTTCCATCTGCAGCAGATATGATGAAGTGTTATAAAGGGCGGCCTCAGTCTGCCGCTTGGAAATTTATTTTATAATTTTCCGCCATCATCTCACAAGGGTCACAGATGAGCACTAAAAGCGTCACAGGTACAGGGTGTGAAGCAATCAAAAGTGGACAAGAATGAAGACGTGGGAATCACAGATGAGAAATTGACAGCCTTTTACATGCTTGTTGTCAATGTGGGTGGCGGAGCGAGGGAGGAAAGTGAAAAGGAAGGAGTAAAAACAGGGGGCGAAAAAAGGAAGAGTTAAAGAGGTGATAAATTTAATGGAAAAATCAAATACAAAACAAATTCATTCCTCTAAACTTGGCGCTTCGGTCACTCTTTTCTCGGCCTGTGCTAAGCCTTGGAATAAACTGTCACTCCTTATCGATTGCATCTGAATTGTTACAGAGATTTCTGAAAAGTAGTCTTGACACACACCCCGCGAATAGTAATCTTGGGAGATGAGACCATCTCGACTCACTCGCTAACACCCCTGACTTAAAATAAAAAGAGGCTTTTCTTTTCCACCTCTTTTCAAATCCAAGCTAATACACTTTGGTGAATTACACATTCAGCGATAAACATGTTCCGGTGAAAGATGTGGAATTTATTTTTTATCATCTTTGCTTGTAACTGCGAACGCTACGGAAACTTAATTTCTTATCACGGGGAATGTTTATACACAGCAACCGAGCATGAAATGTTTGCACTCGATTTGTTTACCATTTGTGATGGAGATGATACGACTCCCCCCCCCCCAAAAAAAATCAATTCACTTCACATTTGGTTTCCAACAAGCGGTTAAATGACTGCTGTCGACAGCAGCCCCTGAAATGCATGTATCATGGTATGGCTCATTATATTCTGATGGCGTATTAATTATGGCTATAGATAGAGAGCGGTAGCCTTGCCGCTGTGTGCCAGGGGGAGCTCGCCTGAGGAGGAAAAGCTCCGCTTGTATCCACTCATCCCTCAGCTGACAGGCCTGCTCCAGGAGAAAGGGATTTCTCCGGATTGAGTGCCATTTTCTCTTCTTTAACAAGGAAATTAGTGTGTAAAGGAGATCTGTCAGGATAAAGTGCAGCTTGACTGCCGCCGCCCTCCCCTCCTTCTCTCTTTTCTTTTCCACCCTTCTCCCTCTTCCCCATCCTGCAACCCACTCCTCACCTCTTCCTCGCCTTCTCTCCCTCTATCTGCTTCTTTCCCTCCCTCTTTCTTTCTTCTTTCTCTCCACCACTCAATGGCTCCCTCAGGGGATCTTCCTTGAGCATTAGCAGAACACATCCAATGTCCCAGCTACATGATTCCATGATATGATTTGTACCGGGGATTTGCAATAATCCGCAAATAAAGTTGAAAGTGAATGACTCTCAATAAGAGGAGCAGACAAGCAAAACCAAACCTGTTAAGATTTTCTTTTATCGCTAATGGCATGAAAAATGAATTTGTCTTGCATTAGATCACAGCTATTTAGGAATGGCTTGAAATTGTTGTTTTGTCTTTGGTTTTTCATGATCATGATTAATTCCTTCGCAGGAACCTCAGTGGTATACATAATGCATCATTCTCTCGTTTAAATGTTCAGTTCCTCTGCAGCTGCAAAGAGCATGGCGGCTCATTACACATTACCAACGCATGCATGGGATTTGGAGTATGCCAGCCTCCAACTTGT
Organism: Garcialebias charrua; assembly: GCA_038048925.1. NCBI lineage: Eukaryota > Metazoa > Chordata > Actinopteri > Cyprinodontiformes > Rivulidae > Garcialebias > Garcialebias charrua. Next base: position 106,451 of record JBBPBX010000010.1, on the reverse strand, counting down.
AGGCAAAGATTCAGTATCTGCAGCTTTAGCTGGATGTCACGAACACACCACGCGATTAAACCCAGGTGTCATCTTGTCAGCTTCGCTTGCCTCATGTTATTCGCTTTATTTCGTCAAACTTTTTAAACTCAAGTAGATGGACAGGGATGAGCCCCCTTCGGCACATTTTAATAAGTATGCTTCAAAGGCGTGGAGTGAGAAAAAAAAAACATGAAAAAATCAAAACATCCTAGGTTAATTTGAAATGTACTCTGCATCTGTGATGGGGAAACAGCCTCACAGGTAAGTATGGGAGACAATTAGGGAATATCTGTAAGTGCAGGAGCTGCATACTAAAAAACGCAAATCACTATTTCCCCGTCTGGCCCCCACTGTGCCGAGAACTGCAGCTGAGGTCCGATTTCACCCGTCAATCACGGCTGCCTCGCTGTGGGGTGTGTGTCCTGGTGAGAGAGCCTACCCCCAAGTCATTAGCACACACAGTCAAACTGTATGAGAACTGCCCTGCGTCGCTCTACTCAGCACCACGGTTTAAATATCCCCAGCCTGTGACAGGATCAGTTTAGCGATCTGTAGGATTGATCTCCTCTTTAAAGTTTTGCCTGAGGCGACTCTAATTGGGAACGAGGCTGCCTCCCACTCCCTTCTCTCCCTTAACTGTCAGTCTTGGCTTTGTTTACTGAGGACATGCCCAAACCTATTTACTCAATAATGAGGAGACGTGGTGGGGATGCTGCTGATCACATTGAGGTCCCCAGTGGGACTTCTGCACGCTGGGAAGGGCGGGGACATCACTTTGGACTTTTTCAGATACTATAATAAGTTAGCCTACACTGTCACTTGTAGTGTGGTGGATATTATTTCCTCCTCTTTTTCCTTATCTGATTCTCATGCCTTGATCTGCAGAGCAATTGTTTGCCTCTGGAAACTGATTGTTTGTCTATAGTGCATCCCTGTTTAGTCCACTTTAATCAAACTATAGTCCGTTTGCCTATAAAGTCTGGTTCATTTGGGGAGGTGTGAATGCACAATCAAACTCTGATACGGCAAAAAAAAAAGCGAACACTGGTCCGCCTAAATACCTAGGTCTCGGTTCGGTTGAAGTGAACTTGAATGCGGTTCAAATGCATTGTGAATGCAAGCGGACTGGAGACCGCTCCAAAAGCAGGAAGTGGACTACAGCGCAGAACATTCTGTGTACCGTATTTTCCGGACTATAGGTCGCACCTTTTTATCATTTTTTCATGGCCTGCAACCTATACAGGTGCAACCTATATATGGCTTTTTATAAAATAAGCTGATTTGTAATCATTTATAAACAAAAATTAAACTCAGACACACTCTTACAATAATGTCAGCTAACAAATATATATTTTTAGGTGTTTATCCTGCTAAAATTATTCATTTATTAAAGAAAAGTTCAGCTCAGACACATATTTGCTATAATTTTTTATCAAACAATTGTTTTTAAGTGTTAATCTTCTTAAAAGCCTTGCTGTGCGCTCCTGTGGCAGACATTTGCAGCAGAGCTAAACACGGTCCACATTTTGACGTAGGTGCGACCTATATTCGGGTGCGACCTATATATGGATTTTTCCAATTCTTTGGCAATAATTGGATGGTGCGACCTATACTCGGGTGCGACCTATACTCCGAAAAATACGGTAAATACAACCAAAACTAGCTCACATTTCTCATACCATGGAGCCGTCTCAGCCGCCTTGTGAGGAAAAACAACATTCTCCATGATCTCCTGCCTCATCTTCCGCTTTTGCTGAGTCCATTGTTGAAAAATGACAAAACAGAAATCCTAAAACCGCTAAAACTCCATTTTTGTTTTTATTTCCAAAAAAAGAGGAAGAAGTGTCTTCTTCGGAGGTTTATGTGTCATTTCCTTCAGTAGTTTTTGGTGCAGCGCCACCACAGGCGAGGAGGAGGGGGACAGGTTAGCTCAATTGACTCCGTGCTGTGTTTACATGGGCAAAATTTTGTGACCGGATTGAAATGTGCTCTGATTGCATAATTAAATAGTACTGTTTACATGGGCTCAATCCGTTCATGACGAGCGTTTACATGCAGCAGGCTTTTATTCTGACCAGAAGAACAGACATGCGCAGAGTGGTACACTCCCCCTTTAAAAAAAACCGAAGAGGAAGTTGCTTTCGTGAAAACCACAGAAGAAGAAGTTACTTCCGGGACGAAAGTAAACAGATGCGCCAAAAATTGACGCGCGCCAGACTGTAATGACGGCGATGGAGTTTTTACTGCACTGCACTCCCTGATTGAGCTACAGGCAAGCAACGCATGCTTTTAGTCTTTTTTTTATTCTCAAGATGAGAGCGCTGGAAAAGGAGACATGTAGGGGAGGGTGCGCTGCCGCGCGCAGCGCACATGCGCAGTCAAGACAGTTTTCCACGGTCCGATAAAAGGAACAGAACATGTGTTTACATGCGCACCGATCGGGCTACGGATCGGCGTAAACCACCCATTTCGAACGGATCGCAAATTAGGTCGGATCACGCCGAATACACAAAAAATAACCCGACCGGGGTGTTTACATGACGCACTTTTGATCCGATTGGCCGTTTGATCCGATTACTTATGTCCATGTAAACATAGCTGCATAACTGCAGTGTGAATGCAAAGCGCACCAGCTGAAAATGTAAATTTGATTTTTCGTCCCCAATCGAAACGAGTTTACCGGACTATCAGGTATGAAAACGACATAAAAGAGAGGGCACATATGTAACACAATCTTACACTTCTGCATTGCCCTTTGTATGTCTTTATCTCATCGATGAAGAATAAAAGCACACTCTAAACATGTGAGGTGCCACTTGCTGGGTGGTAGTCTAACGTGATTTGGCCTTTTGGCCCATTTCCTTGTCTCTGTAAGTGGATTGCTTGGATTTTCACTCTAATTTAGGTTGTTTTCATATGCACGAAATGACAAAGCCTTTGGTGTGGCAAGGCTATAGAGCCGTTGATGCCCATTGGGATTATGAATGATGAAGTGGAGAAGCTGCTGCTATCAGAGGGACACAACACTGCTCTTAATAGAAAAGCATTTAGAGAGGCAGTGGGGAGGGTGTGTGTTTGAGCGGTGGCAGTGCTGGGGGGCTTTCTGACACTCCACTGATAAGAGGCAGCTCTTCAGAGGTGGTACTGTGTACAATGAAACACGCTGATGGGGGTACAATGACACACGTGTTGCGTCTGACAGCCACATGATTTAGATGTGCGGTTGGGAGAAAAAAAAAACCTGGACACCACAACAGAGAGCTCAGTGATGCTCTCGACACTGAATTTGGTTGCAAGTCAGCCTGAGAATGTTTCTACTTATTGGTTTGATTTGAGAGAAGAAAAAAAAAGATGTTGTCATTACTCATATCCAGCTTTTGCAGACTGACGAGGGGAAGTCGAAAGAGACGAGAGAGGAGTTAGCCGTATTGTGGCACGGGAGTGAAAGAGAGATATTCAGAAAGGAAGAGCTGTCAGTTTGAGGAATGAGCTTGATAAGAAGAAGGGACTCGGCAGATGGGTGGAAGAAACCGGCAGCACACTTCTCAATTAAACATGTAAATACCAAAAGCAGGCAGCAATCGAGAAGCGAGAGTTGGGTAAACACAGAGCCGTGCTGTGATTACACGCTCCGAACACCACCGCCACCTTTGCCACTTGTTGTGGATATTGCAATTCCAATGAACACTTTAATCCAGCTTAACTTCTGCTTTAGCATGTTATATATTTCTGTTTTTCACCACCTCCTGTGGCTAAATTGAATCACGCAGAGTCAGATTCTTTGGGAAGGTGCGCACCCACCAGGATTCTTGATAAAGCTCTAATTATGCTGTTCACTCATTCACTTTACCCTTTGTTGTAATTTCTATTCTCTAATATTCTTCTAATATTCTTTGCTTATCATTTCTACATATTTGCCCCCCCACCTCTGTGCACACCCTGCTGTGCACTACAGGGAGTATCTTAAATACTTCTGTAGGCAGTGTCTCTGACATTAATAACAATGAGCTTGGCATAACCACAGTGCGTTTCTCGGGGTAGATTCGCAGTTTGACATTCAGCCCAGATGCTATCGTGGAGCCTCGGTGTTTAAGACCGCAGCGAAGACAGACATCTGTCACTTGTTACCTTTGAAGTGAATAAAAGAGGGATGCAGAAAAACACAGTGGACAAAAGGCCATTCTGACCACAGACCCTCAGTGTTTACAAACGGAAAGAGAGAGTGACAGGAGAAACTCAAGATGAATGGATCACTGCTGTTGATCTCGCCTCCTCATTCCATGTGCTAAGTTATTCTGTGGCTGCTACCCCAGTGGGGGGTGTGGGGAAACAGGAAGTTGAGAGAGGGAGGCAGAGGCAGACAGAAATGCCTCAAGGACTCTAAAAAGGAGCAGAGCATTGCAGCCTGCATGGGAAAAAAAACTTACTGTACACTTCTCTAACCCGAGGTATCAAACATTACAAATGTGAACATAATCCACCTTTTAATGAGTGGATGATGCTATATTAAAGCAATATTTGCAATAGTGTTGATTTGCTGTGTTGAAATACCCGCTTCTGTTGCATTAGCTGAACATTGTGTAGAACAGAATTGAAGAGCAAAGAGGCATTTTTTATACAATTATTAGAACAATGGCCATGTTCATTTATCTTCTGTCATGTCTCCTTAGACCTGCTTCTATTTCAGGTTGCACGTCAAGTGAGAGCAGCTATATCTGGCTGGCAATTAAGCTGGTCCTGCCTCCCCTTGATGCTTGATTAGTCCGATTGATGGAGGAGGCCATATGTGGCGGTGTCAAAACTTGGCAGCCAGTCTCCATCCTCTCAAATGAGAGGCAGGCAATAAAGAGGCAGGCTGCCCAGAGTGGGTGCACGTACGCGAGGCCTGCAGCGCCATGATTTAGTCCCCCTGAAATGTAGTATTTTTCTCTGGGGTTCTTTGGGGCACTGACCGCTCTGGCCAAGTTCTTGTTGGGCCG
>JBBPBX010000010.1:80989-101416 GCA_038048925.1 Garcialebias charrua | reverse complement strand
TCACTGTAGTGTCACTGAGCTCTCTGGGGTACAAGCTCCAGGCTAGGTGTAGGAGTGTGCGCGTGTTGTCATGAGGGGTGGGGGGGACACCAAGAGGGGAGGGTGGGGGGTTTAGAAAGCTGAGAGATATGGCTCCCTTCCCAATCTTGCTCGTAGACAACAAAAAGGGAATGCTTGAGAAGGGGAAGCAGCGGGAGGAGAGCACAAAGACAAAGGCGTGGGCAAGGTCAGTGTAGCTAATGGGCCTGAGCCGTGGGCTGCCTGGGGCTAGGCACACTTTTGTTCTCCCTCACACACCGGGCCTTCAAAGACCCTTCAGTCCACCCTCTCCTTCTCTCCTCTCTTGCTCCATCTCTTCCACTCCTTTCTTACTTGTTTCCCCACTTCCATTGGTGACACTTGCTTCCTTCAAAAGAGCCTGCCCAGGTACTTTTAACACATTTTTCACAAAACATCCCTCAAATACTCACTTATTCAACGTATCAACAATTGTGATGGTGATATTTCCCCAAATTGAAATACAGGTGGTCACCGACTTACGAACGAGTTCCGTTCCTACGGCCGTTCGTAACACAAAATTGCCGTAAGCCGGAATTACACATGAGCCGCCACTTATACACGTACATGTACGGTAATGTACAGTTACCAAGTTACCAAGCACTTCGCCTATCCTAACACACAGTGGTGGGCACCAGCCCGCTAAAGCGCAAATCCGCTAATTGCGGACCTAATGAATTTGTTTGCGCTTTAGCGGATTTACTAATTTTTATAATTCATAAGCGGATTTGCGCTTTTTCTATTTAAAATGCAGTACCGCTAATAACTAATTATCTATCAGTATTCATTGTCTTGAACAGTGGAAAGTTTAACTGTTATGAATCACAATGCACGTGATCCATTCTACAGCTCCCCTCCCAACTAACAGCAATCATTAATCGTGTTTCCATCTATTTTCAATTCGAATTTTGAGCGAATTTTTGAAATTTCGCAAAAATGTAAATAAAAATTAATGCGAATCAGAAGTGTTTCCATCAACTGGCTTGAAGCGCATCCACCAGGCCACGCAAAGCGGCATTACGTCAGACGTCAGCGTCATTATGTCAGCGTTACGCATGTCTACAGTAAACAGGAAGTAGCGGTTGAAAACAGGACTCGACCACACATCTCGGCAAAATGGAGAGAATATTTCAAGTATGTGTTGCTATCGGGCAAGTTGTATTTATTCTGTCATGCCAACTAGTCAAAGTCAAAAGTCAAAGTCAACTTTATTGTCAGATCTGCAATATGTACAGTGCAGGACATACACAGGACCGAAATTGCGTTTCTCTCAGTCCCTCGGTGCAACAGTAAACATCTAAACATTGAAACACTGAAACATATAATAATAGACATAAGCATAAAATAGTAAAACTAACACTGTCCTGAGTTTTTTGCATAGTGGTATAAGAGTATGAAAATTTACACCAACTCTAAAACTAAAACATTAAACATTTAATGAACATAATATTGTCCTGAGTTTTTGCATACTAGTATAAAAAAAGAGTATAAAAAGTATAACTAAAATAAACTAAAGGTTTCTAGCATTGACATTTGCAAAGTGGCAAAGCAGCGTATGAGTCAATGTACACAGTATATGTATGAGGTAGTAGTTGATGTTGTTGTAGAGGCAAAAAGTGGCATATGCAGTAAGGCACATTGGGCATCCCTAAATAAGACCGTTCAGAGCACACTGTATATGTACCAGCAGTGGTGTAGATATTAGAGTAGTGTAAATAAATGTAAACAGTAGTAATTACATGTAAGCAGTAGTAATAAAAGTAAACAGTATTAATAAATGTAAACAGAGAATGTAAACAGTATTATGATTATAGGCAGTGATGTAATACAGACATTAGTGCAAGTATGAGAAGTAGTGCAAACTGTATGAGCACATGACCGAGAGTTTAGTGAAAACCCGTTTGATGACACAGAGTCTAGTGTTAAAAACTTTGTGTTGAGTGATAATATGTGAGAAAGTTTTAGTGTTAAGGCAGTTCAAATGGGAGGGGAGGCAGAGCAGGCAGAGTGTTTAGCATTCTGACTGCCTGATGAACAGAGCTGTCTCTCAGTCTGCTGGTTCGAGCCTGGAGACTCCTCAGTCTCCTCCCTGATGGCAGCAGTCTGAAGCAGCTGTGTAGTGGGTGTGTGGGATCACCTGCCATGCGGTGGGCTTTCCGAGTGAGGCGTTTGCTGTGTAAGTCCTGCAGTGAGGGCAAGGAGGTGCCCACGATCTTCTCAGCTGCTCTCACAATGCGCTGGAGGCTCTTGCGGCAGGATGCAGTACATGCACCAAACCACACAGTGATGCAGCTGGTCAGGACACTTTCTATGGCACCTCTGTAGAAGGTGCTCATGATGGGGGTTGAAGCTCCAGCCCTTTTCAGCTTGCGGAGAAAGTAGAGACGCTGGTGAGCCTTCTTTGCCAGTGCTGCAGTGTTCCTGCTCCAGGACAGGTCCTTTGAGACGTGCACTCCCAGGAACTTGGTGCTGTCTACTCTCTCCACTGCGGTGCTGTTGATGGTCAGAGGGGCATGTTGGGCATCCCTCTTCCTGAAGTCCACAACAATCTCCTTTGTCTTCTCCACGTTGAGAGTGAGATTGTTGTGTCCGCACCACAAGGCCAGGCGGCTCACCTCGTTCCTGTAGTCCGTCTCATCGTTGTTGCTGATGAGACCTACCACTGTTGTGTCGTCCGCAAACTTGATGAAGTGGTTGGAGCTAGTTTTAGCGATGTTACATGTTGTCCGGAGACGAAGTCACGTAACGTAAATGTTCGCTACGGCAGAACTGAGTCGGCAAATCTGTTTCCATCTCTCGTTTTGCGCATCGGCTCTGATTCGAAAAACCCAAAAACCACCTCAAGCGAGCGTATCAACTTTTTAGCGGATTAGAGGAAGTTAATTCAAATCGTGCCGTTTCCATTCAGCTTTTCTGATGCGATACTTCAAAATGCGCATCAAGAAACCTTGATGGAAACACGGCTATAGAGAGAAGGTATATGTCCATTCTTCCTGTTGCTTTCAGTCATGGTTCTGATTTTACAGACATTTCCCACAATGCTGCTGTGTCTGCTTACGTAGCAGGAAGGCAATGGTTAATGTTTCCTGTACTCCGTGCTTTGCTTTCGTCATGTGCCTATAATGCATTGCAACGCTTCAGTTTTCCCAGTAAACAGTTTTAAAATTACTTTATCAATGCATTTTTAATGAAAAATCTACATTAAACAAAAGAAAAAGACAAAGAAGCAGCCGAAATAGCAATCCTCAACACATTCAACAACTTTTTAATTTTTAGACCATGAGCGAAAGGTCTATTTTAGGAAATGACATCCCCAGCGATTCACGGTTATAGGTAGAATTAAGGTGTATAACAGTTCATGCACTGCTAGTTGGCAGTGTAATGCAAATATTGCATAACTTATTGCTGGCTACCAAGTATTGAATTGAACTTGCGTGCTTTAAAATTAGCTTCCGCTAGTTTTCCTAAGACATAAGCGCTTTTGAAATTGCAGACCTAAATAACTTAATAAGTGCTTTAGAAATTGCGGAACTAATTTTCGGACTAACGTTGCCCACCACTGCTAGCACAGTACCTTACATAATTATCACAAAACACATACAATACAGTACATTTAGAGACATACAGTAATTTAAAAAAAAAAAAAAAATTCTTACTGTGAGCTGGTCTCCGCCGCCCGTTCAGCTCTGTGTCCCCGGTGGAGCCGCGTTAGCATTTTAGCACCTCCGTTAGCTCAGTGTCGTCTCTCCAAAAGGCTGCGCAGATGTTTATCCGCGTTTTAGCATGTTAGCTCGGTGTTCATCCAACATCTGAGGCTGCCAGGCCATCCATCCGTGTTTTAGCTTGTTAGCTTCGGGTGCCAACAACATCCAGGCCGCCAATCCGTTCGTCCGCCTGAGACGTCCACAGAGTTCACCGACTGTTTCCAGCTCATTTATCCAAGCGAAACAATCTCTGATCAAACAAACGGTCTGTCCAAATCCGGCTGTCAAAGCTGGAGGTAACCGAAGCTAAACGACAACTGCCGAACACTGCCGAAAACTGCAGAACACTGCCGAAAACTGCCGAACACTGCCGAAAACTGCAGAATACTGCCAAAAACTGCCGAACACTGCATAATCGGCTTCAAAATAATAATAATAATAATTTATTTGTAAAGCCATTTAAAACAACCACAGCTTCAACAAAGTGCTGTACTGTACACATGAAATCAAGAACATTTAAACATGTATTTTATTTATTTTTTCATGTTTTTATTAATATGATGCGTTCGCAACTCCGAATTGCCATAAGTCGAGGGCGCCGTAAGTCGAGGACAACCTGTAATTCCAAAAGGACATAAAATATGTTCTCTATGTTTTTGTTTTCAGTTAAAAAAATGAAAAGTCCACCAGCGTATATAGCTTCATCATTAGCTCCAAGGTAGGTCCAAGGAAGTGCTAAGAGGAGCTGCTGGGAATGAGGAGGAGGTGGAGTGTTGTTGTCAGGTTGGCTGGCTGGCGGAGCTTGGCTCCACTCGAGGGCTCCTTTAATGTGCAGCGGAGTAGAATAAGTGAGTGGCTGTGGGCACCAGCTGAGCTCGCTCTCGTCTTCGCCTGGTAGCTGAGGGGTGAGCCGCTGCCACCTGACACTGGGCACACGGCTCAGGGCTCCTCTTGGCAACGTGGCACAGCACACATGTCCCCTCATTTGGATGGAGATTCAGACACAATACACAAAAGCTTTACACCCCCCCTCCCCTCCTTTCTTCTCATCCCCTCACTCGCTCGCTCAGCCTCTCGTTTCCCCTCCTGCTTTTTTTCCCCTCATCTCCCTTTAGTTTTTGACAGCATCATAATAATCTGAGTATCTTCTTGATCATGCCTCGTGCTTTTTTCCCCCCGTCTTCTTTTCTGCTTTCCTTCCTCATCTTCTCAGAGACGAGTTTGAAATTGCCTGCGTCAGGACTTTGCTAATTAAAGTCATACTTTCAAAAATGCCATAATAACTGTTAATTAGCTTGATGCTATTTTCAGCATAATTTGCTAATTAGTGGAAAACCTGTACAGCGTTTCTCTCTAATTACAGTATGGCTCTGCACGGCGCATCTGTGCCTTGACTCCAAATGATACCATTACAAAGTCCCGTATTACGCATTCTCTCAAAACAGTTAATTGCCTCCACAGATAGTGAGATACTTCAGTCAGCTGATTTTTATGGTAATAAATGGACAAGCACAGACACAAACCACCCTGGTTCATATTTATGAAATATGAAAAAGAAAAACAGCCTCCTTATGAGATGCAAGGAGTTAGTTTGGAATATGATCCGGTTGGGTCTGTGATGATTTTGTGTGTTCATGCGTTGAGTACTGAGACATTTTTAATGAAGTTTGATTTATTCTTTTTCATAACCTTTTGAGCAAGTGGGCCATAACGTTATAATTAAAGCCAAAGACGGAGTCACAACATTGGCCTCGTATGAAGTAAAGTCAAAGCTCTGCTGTTTCAGAGGGGGTTGCCATGTAAATACAAGTTGGAACATAATGTGGCTATGCCACAGCTTATTATGGGGAATGTAACTACCTTGTCATCCCGCCCGTTATTTTCATGTAGCCGAGCAAGGGGAGGGAATTACGGACATGACCACAGGTTGACCCTAACACACGTGTATACTAGACACAAATTATGACTCATTAAGTGTAGTGAGAAGCGTGATTGGCACGACCTTTGAACTCGGCACGTCAGCTGCGCCCATCCTCCACTTTGCCCTAGCTGCTTTTGACAGCCACCAGTCTGACAGGGGTAGCATCAGCCCTGGCTAATTAATGCACCACTTCAGAGACCCTTTCATTTATGGCTTCTGAAAGGCATTATTAAATTAATTAAACCACCAAGAGTTAGTCATTATGAAATCAGGAGGTTTACATGGATGACAGCGTTTATGAATTAAACATCCCCAAAGTTCCTCGCAGGAGATACCCCGAGCTGCATGCGGGTACCTAGTGCGACAGATGTTTGCCCCCCTACCCCCCCTCCTTCCTCCAGCTAACCTGTATTGCAAGCGATTTAGGTCTCATTTGGGGGTTTGAAAACTAAAGGCAGGGAGAAAAAGAGGTTTCAGGATAGCTAATGAGCAGAGAAAGAGAGGGGAAAAGGAGGTCACTAGCTCTGTTCATCTGTAGACAGTACAGATGGTTCTGTTTTATACAATACAACAATGGCGTACATCAATTTGTTGATCGTTAATAGAAAGCTACTCTCTAAAGGATTGCCGTCTGGGATCAGTTGTCTGTGGGTTTTTGCTGAGAACTCTACATTTATAGCCTGGAAATATATATATATATTTTGTAGAAAAGCTGTAAGCTGTTTTTTGACTCATCATGCGATGTAAAAACTACAAATGATTGACGAGATAAATCCCATAAACTTGGGCTTAGCTGGAGAGCAGAGGGCAGAGATGAGTAGCTCGCTCAGGAGCCTTGACGATAGACTTCTTTTCATCTGTGGACTGAGATTCACAGATTATCTCAAGAGGCTCTCTATCTCTGTCCTTGTCTCTACTTCTCTTCCTCTGATGCACCCTCCCTTACTCGCCCCTCGATTCAGGAAGTTTGCCAGCAACTGTCTTTGTTTACAATGCCAAGGGAAAATGTCAGCGCCGTTGAGAAAAATATCCTTAGAATCTTTTTTTTTTCTTTTTTTTCATCTTCTTAATCTAACAGTTTACTGAACTTGATAAGTGTCCTATCAACATGCTAATCAAATTACTTCGGAACCAAAATTGACAGTTTTCATTAATTATACAAGATTATTCTAATTGCAATTCAAATTTATTCATTCTGAACAGAAGGTATTCAGTAATATTTTACAAAATTTGCATATTAAATGGAGGGAGTTGTGCATTATGCATGGTAATGTATGCACAGTTTCTTATTTTTAACTTCATGGCCATATGTGGTGTCGTTGTAGGAGCAGGTGAAAAGTCTAAGTGTGTTTAATTTGCTTGACAAACATTCGGCTGGAGCTTGTCAAGGGGAGTATTGTGAATGCCAATCTTTATTCCCTCTTTATTGATTACCCCAAACTCTAAACATCTGGAGGTAAATGGCACTGAGAGAGATGAACTGAATCATGGGATTAGTACCCTCAATGACTGAATCACTATCAATTACTTCAATAGCATAATTCAAATGTACTGCATAAAAGCTGCAGTACCTTGATTTGAGCCGGGATTAATATTGCAATTTAACGTAACAATGGAGGCGTGGGAATGATGTGGATGGCGTCCAACTTTTTTTACATTGATGTCAGAAAGCTAATGCTGTTATCTAAATATGAAAGTATTTAATTCCTAATTTGAGCTTTGTTTGTAGAATGAAAAGGCTCAACGCATTAGGCGCATGTTTTAAAAGGTAATGGATTCTGTGAGTAAAACAACCTTATTTATTCACTGAGATGCAACCCCCCCCCCCCCCAAATTTGCTCTTTGTTTTTATTTCCTAAAGCGGGCAGTGAAGTGCAAACAGCTTACTGGGAAGCTGTTTACTACTGTATATGACAAAGGATGTGTGTATGTGCGTGTGTGTGTGTTTATGTGGAGGGGGGTTGGCTCTTCCAGCTCTACAGGCAAGGTCTTGTGCTGTAATGTAAGCGTAATAATTATCAAACAGCATCGGGGGCTCTGGGTATGGGCTTTAACAGGGGGAGAGCATGTTTGATATGTAGAATCAGCCCATAGTGCATCATCCATAGAGGGTGACTAAATTGCACGGTTCATGGATCACATTAGTATTGCTCTGCATCCGCCCTCACACTATAGGTGATTTCCATTTAGACACACATTTCCACATGAAGATAAATATGACTTGAATCGTAATTTCCCTGAAGTAAATATAATACAAATACAACATAATACAGTGTCAGGCCAAGCAGGCTAATAGATTACTAGCGTGTTTTCCATTTGTATGGTAAGTGGTGAACCTAGGTGGTGGTCTGGCGAGTAACAAATTGAATGTTTAATCCATCTCAGTGCAGATTGAGGGTATCAGAAAGATCGGTAGTCTTTTCAGTTCTCCTGTGACTGCTACTATATTAGAGATTTTTTACTCTTTGGGGCTTTAAGGAATGTTGTTGGATTAACATGAGGTGCAAAGTGCTAGATAAATTCAATTCCTTATCTATTCAAAAGCCATCGGTTATACTTTCGAATAGGTATTTGGACTTGACAGGCAGTATTTCCGGTCGCTCACAGGTGTATTCTCTGAGTTCAGATTAAATAATGTCACATTTTTGTCATCTGCGTATGTTTCCATACAAGACGAAATTTGACTCTGCATTTAACCCAATCACCACCAGGTGGGGCAGTGGGCAGCTATAGAAAGCGCGCCGGGGAGCAATTGGGATGAGATGTGCTGCTCAAACACACCACAAGTTATGCCGTGACTGGGGTTCGAACCTGGGTCCTTCGGGTCCCAAGTCGGTTCCCCTGCCACTACACCATCTTGGCCCCCTAAAACACATGTAGCTCAGCTGGAACCTGATGTTTAAGATGTGTCACGAATTTTATTTGCGAAATTATAAATTGTCATTTTCATTCGTTAATTTTTCTGGAAGTCATTACACTTACAATTACCGTATTTTCCGGACTATAGCTCGCAGCTTTTTATCATTTTTTCATGGCCTGCGACCTATAGTCAGGTGCGACCTATATATGGCTTTTTATAAAATAAGTTGATTTGTAATCATTTATTAACAAAAATTAAACTGAGACACACTCTTACAATAATGTCAGCTAACAAATATATATTTTTAGGTGTTTATCCTGCTAAAATTATTCATTTATTAAAGAAAAGTTCAGCTCAGACACATATTTGCTATAATTTTTATCAAACAAATAATTGTTTTTAAGTGTTAATCTTCTTAAAAGCCTTGCTGTGCGCTCCTGTGGAAGAGACATTTGCAGCAGAGCTAAACACGGTCCACATTTTGACGTAGGTGCGACCTATACTCAGGTGCGATATGGATTTTTCCAATTCTTTGGCAATAATTGGACAATGCGACCTATACTCGGGTGCGACCTATAGTCCGAAAAATACGCTATGTTAATCTCTCCAAGTTAGAGAAATTGTAGTGGATAAACCATAACAAATGTGCAGCCATTCTAAGTGCATTTTTAACGTTTTAACAAATGTTTGCTCTGGCAATCGGAAAAGCTAGAATAACCCCAACTGCACAGCATCTTATACAAGTGTGACAAATTGATATTTTTATATAGCCTAATCTGTTTACTATGATGTTTTTGCAAGGACTTATTACAAACTAATTAAAGAAATCCCTTTGATATAATTAGTCAGATTTCAGGAAGCTCATTAGTAGTAATTTGCATGAAAAATAAGCCCTGTAGTGGTGCTTAGACCCAGCTATCCGATCTGTGTTTTATCTGGTTACACATCATCCCCCATTGTTTGTTGTTTGAGGCTGTCTGAAGTGGCCTACAATATTTTCAGTCATTGCCCCGAGAAGCGGCAGGGTGTCTTTCAACAAATTCCTCCCCTAAAGCTAGTCAACCTGTATGTGGAAGCAGACACACGCCTCTCTGTATACATAAGGCAGGAAGAGTGAGCAGCAAAACACCGTCTATTTATCTGTCAGGTTCCTGACAAAGAAGTGAGCTGACATGTAATGGTTTCCCTCGGCAGAGCAGGGGGAGCTTTATTCACTCTACTTACATGCCCGGTCTATGCCCAGAGACTCATGTTATTTGCAAATCACACTCTTTGAAAATTCACAAACGGGGCGAGACATGCCATGCTACGGGTTTTGTCAGCTGCCTTCACAACAGCTAGCTGTATCGCTAACAGTGTGCGGTTTTGGAAGGAAGCAGCTTTCTCTTAGCATTTGCCTCGCTGTCACTTTTTCCAACACATGCGTTCCGTGTCTTCATGCATGGGGTCTCTCCTCCCTCAGAGGGTTGCCATCTTCCCTTTGGACTGACAAAACGCCCACACTCCCACTGATATAAAAAGGAAGGGGAAGAGAGAGAGAGGGGAAGAAAAAAAAAGACATTCCTGGAATTACATCATTCTCTGCTGTAGCTGTTCTTCTCGAAACTGACACTTGTGTCTTATGTGCTTATAGTTGCATAAAAGTTAGGGTTTTTATTTTAAGTATTTTTAAACTACCGTATTTTCCGGTCTATAAGTTGCACCTTTTTGCCTAATTTGCATGCCCTGCGACTTATAGAGAGGTGAGACCTGTTTATGGATTTCCCCCCATATTTTTAGACCAATTTTTGGCTCAGATATGACCGTTTTTCATTTAGGCAAAAAAATGGTGCAGTAAATAGCTTATAAACCACATGGCAGATTTTCTTTAAACTTACAGAAAGTAATTACTTGGTGGTCATTTACAAACTGTTAGCTGTTGGAGTTATTTGAGATAAAATTCGATGTTTTATAAACGTAAATGTGTCGCGGTTAGCTTCGTTGTTTTTCCGGGTACTTTTTAGCAAATAGCTCATAAACCACACCATAGATTTTTAAAAAACTTACAGAAAGTAATTACTTGGTGGTCATTTACAAACTATTAGCTGTTGGAGTTGTTTGAGCTAACATTAGATTTGTTTATAATTTATTTTCGGAGCGCGCGCGACAGTTTAGAAGACGTCAAAGCGAAAAAATTTAAATCCAGCAGATTTGACCATTACGTGAATTTATTAAGGAACGGTTAAGCTAAGACACATCTTTGCTATAATTTTCAGCAGACAAATAATTGTTTTTACCGTGTTAATCTTGTTAAAAGTCCTTCCCTGCATGCTTCTGTGGCCGCCATTTTCAGCAGGGCAAATGGCGCGCTGACACGTCGCGTAGCGGTGACGCATAATAGATGCGACTTAAATAAAGGTGTGACATGTTTATGGATTTTTCCAATTTATTGCCAATAATTGGACAAATCGACTTATAGAAAGGTGCGACTTATCAGGCAGAAAATACTGTACTTTTTTGTTGTTGTTGCATGGTATCTCTGCCTCAGAATGAGGTTTAGGATACTAGTACAAAAGCAAGACCTGTTTATTCTCTGTACCCTTTTCCCACCATGGGCGAAATCCTTCCCCAAACATCCGGACAGAGAAGCACTTGTGTGGCGCTGATGTCACGGACCTACCTGGCCTCCCTCTCACAAAAGCTAAGGTATCATTAGCTAGCCTCACACAATGGCCATTCAACCAAACCACTGCGCTCCTCAGGACTTGAGAACAATGTTATTTTTTGTCTCAGAATTATAAAGACAGAGTTTTGCAGGAAACCTGACAGACAAAACCTTTTAGAGGCAAATGCTCCAGGCGGCTTTTGGGTTTAATCTTTTCCCATTAGCATTTCACCCCCCCCACTCCCCCAATGCTTCTTTGCTCACACACAAAGACCATATTTACAGGGTCAAGAAGAGTAGAGGCTCGGACTCTCTGGAGACTACGTTTAATGTTGATCTTTACATATTTGCACTTATTAATTTTATTTAAACTTTTCTTTTTTTACAGAATGGATTTTATTTGGGTTTGACTGTAAACAAATTGATTGTGGGGCTTTTAAAAATAAAACATATATACTTAGCTATGCCTAATACAGTACAAGGAACAAAAGTGTTTAAAATAATATTTATTTTAAATGACTGACAAATGCAAAGGTTTATATAACGTAATACTCACACGGTCAACAATATAACAGAAATGCTAAGGGTTCACGGAGCTACCTTTGAGTGTGTGTTTGGATGTGTGCATGTGCGCTTAAACGTGTGTGTGTGTGTGTGTATGTGTGTGACTCCATGTGTGTGATTCATTCCAGGGCAGTTTTAGTCCTTATAAAATATTCATTTTGGTTGTGCAGGGCCCTGTAATTGCCATCTCTCACCCTGAATTATTTATACCTCGCACAGACTGACAAAGCTTTGCCATACGGCCCCAGATGAATCAGAAAGCAGCCATCTCTGCTGCCAACAGCACTGGGCTTTCACACAAATATGGCAGCCACGTCTCTCTGCCTGGCCTCTCTTAATTTGACATTTTCTTTTTCCTCCCTCTGCCTTTGTCCTAGGTGCACGGAAAGGTTACCTGTTAGCTTTAAGCACCGACCCGCTCTCTGTCTTTCTGTTTCTATCCCCCCTACCTACATGACAGTGCGTAGTGTTTTTTTTTTTTAAAGCTGTTTGAGTGTGGGTTAATGTGAATGATCGCAATGTCATAGTAGCTGCCTCATGTTTCATGACGACTGACCAGCTCTGACAGCCACTTTCGATGTATGTATTATACATTAGTAATAATATGATGTAGAAATACACTCACTTAAATATGAGCATGCACAGACAAACTGCAAAATCATTGGCTCACTGACCTAAATGTAGCACATGCACATGTAAATCCGCCCCCGCTGGCATGCTGAGTCCAGCAGGTCTGTCTGTACAGTAAACGGTCACAGCCTCCCCACTAACCTTTGTCGCTCCAGCTGTGTTCCTCAGTGTCTTGCCTGTCTGATCGCTCCAAGGTGCCACAGCAGAGTGCCTGAGCTGTGTGACGCTCAATGTGAACCGACTCGGGGGTCATCCAGAACACTAGGTCCAACACCCTAAATACTACTATTCAACTCAGCCAGATACTCCAACATATGCTTATCTTTCATCTAGTGCAGGGAGGTGCTGACTGGTATTTCCTCAAGGCCTCCAGTGCTGACCTGTAATCAAAGCAGCATATTTCTTCTAAAAAAACAAGACGATACTTCTGTAGAGTCCAACACAAAATGTTCCTGACAGCTGTTTTGCTCACTGTCATTATCAGCAACATTTGTCATGTTTTTTTTTAAAGTCGCAGATGATGATTCAGTGATATTTACGAATCCCACTTTGGATGCAAATGATGTTTGCTCTATAGTAGCAATTAGTGTCAGGTTTGCTTTTAGAAAAGGACCGTGCAAGACAAAGTAATGCAGAATTATTTATGTTTTGTGTCTTATTATATTGTGTTCAAAGTCCTGAAAGCGTAACGCCGTATTTGGAGTAAAACAAAGAACGGCGTGCAACAGTACACAGCCTCAGCGGTGTCTCGACGTAAAGGGGATGGGAAAGGAAGGGTGAAAGCTTGGGGCTAAGCATGCAGTATGTGGCGGGCTGAAGGTAAAAAGCTGCATAAAGCACACAGCCTTAGTCCACTGTTAGCAAGTGATGGATAGTTAGCAGGAGCTCCAAGTCTTTGTCTAATCTGTTACAGTAAACCTGTGCCAAAGCCTGAAGGGAATCAGTGGGGGCAAGCTTGGGAGTGGGTTTGACGTGAAACCATTTGTGAAGACGAGCGATTCTCTTAAGTAAGAAACTAACAGTGTGGAGAGGGAGAGAGATAGCTGGAGAGCAAGCAAGACAGGAGGTGAAGAGAATGAGTGAGAGTGTGAGGGAGAGTGAAGGAGGAAGAGATACCATAATGAGTCCTGTAGCCATGGAGTAAATGAAGAGGGATTGACAGAGTGAGGGATCCTCAAGTGAAATAATGTCAATGCCACTCTGCCCATTAGAGAGAAAGGAGGGGGATGGTGGAGGAGAGGGTAAAGAGGGATGAATGGAGGGACAGAGCTACATCTTACATCGCAGAGGAAGCACATAAATTATTTGTGACACCCTCAAAACACACATTCCACCAACAAAAATATGAAATATGGAACAACAAAATGAACTGACAATAGCAGCTGGAAGAGAAAAAAAAAATTGAAAAAGCCTTGGAAGTATCCAATAAATTTCTCAGAAACATATTGTTGAGATATTTGATGTCAAACAATAATAATCACAGTGACATCTGCCTCCCTGCTCTCGAAGGAGGCGGGTAGGGCCCGCGAGTGGAAGGGGTTAATCTTCCAAACCCAATAAGGTTGGATAGTGAGGCACTTGTTCTCTGATAAAGAAGTGATAGGATCTGTGGGTCTGGTCCCTCGGCGCTTGTACAGGGGTAGAGCAAATATTGTTAATGTGCTGTGGTTTACTTCGGCTAAGGCGAGAAAAACAGCCCTGCTTGACGAGAAGAGGACAGTGGCAAACCAGAGTTTGACAGAAATGGCCTGGCTGCTAAGACTGGCCTCCCAGGGACTTACCGGGCACATATAACTGAGCCCACTGCATATATAAGTGTTCGGGAAGATTAAGATCTATAAGTGTCTCTATTTCTCGTTTTACCTGCTCCGCCTTGTCACAACAGGGATCTGAATGCAGTTCAGTGAAGTGCCTAATAACTGGAGCAGTAGGTAGGGAAGGCAGGAGGCTTGACATTAAGACCCTGGCGTTTTGGAAATCCGATACGCTATTGACCCGTGTGCTACTATCTCAGCGTAGAGATCTGGTGTCAGCAGATTGTAGTCTGGTGTTGGGAGCCTTTTCTTACAGGGCTCTTGTAACAGGGGCCCATTGAGTCTGGGAGGCAGCTGGGGCCTGATGGGCTGGAGCTGGGCGGTGATCGATACTCACCGCCCTGCAACGGATGACCTCACTGTCATGGCTGCCGGCTGTGGACACTGCATGCTAGTCATTAGTGCCGGGGCACCAATCAGGAGCTTAGAGTTGTCAATACCTGCCTCTTACGGATACTGTGGCCATCTGTCAGTGTATTGTGTAACGGCCTTAGGAAATATGGGGAAGCTCTTTTGGACAATAAGAACAAGGTGTTCTGTCGATGAAGGGGAAAAGCTCCACAATAAGTAAAAAAAATAAAATAAAAATCCAGATAACCCAAACTTAACTTTCTTTTGTTTTTACAAGTCATTAATAAAAACAAAACACTGGAAAATCAATGGATAAAAATGAATCAATGGACAGGACAGCAAGCCTCCATGATCGACAGAACCTTCTTAATAATACAACATTATCCTTATTAGCCCTCTTCACTCAAATCAAAAGGATGGACATTTTTGCACGAGTGACATCAACCCGGCAATTAAGAAGGCCATTTAAATGGAAGAAGGCCTTCCTCGTGTTTGTTTTTTTCCTTTTTTCTCTCCTCTCTCCTTTCTGTTTTCCCCTATCCCCCTTCTTTTTGATGATGGGAGAGGGTGAGCTCGAATTAGGGCGATGGGTCTTCCTTTGAGTGTCAGCCTAAAATGATCAGAGTAAAGATAAGAGGGTCTAGCAGCCCTCAAATCAGTCAAAGTGCCAAAGTCGGCCTTTTTCTCCTCAATTACCGGGTCTGTGAAGCCAGCGAGTGGAAGGCGCAGAGCCTGCTGCATTACTAAAGAGACAATCTATTTCCCCTTTGACCAGAGGGAGAGAAATCATTATGGCATGATTAGTAGCTTCGGCAGTGGGCGAGCATGGAGGTGCTACGGAGAACCGTATTAATTGCCTTAGACCAAGGCATAAGCAGGATTGTTTTAACGTTGATTTGTGGACCTGTATGACTAGCTGTCGGAGATAAAAGCCCATGTCAGATCTTAGTTATGCTGGCAGACTTCGGGGTACACAGACTGAGAGGCTTGATGTCAAAAAGAGCTGCTGGAGCAACCCTGGAAGTCTTCCTCTACATGCTTGTCGATGTCTTGCTCTTTGTCTTTCTTCACACTTCATAGTTTTCCTTTATGCCTCCCACTATTCCTCCTTTACCCCCACCCCTTCTTTCACATGGACTACACCCCACCCCTTCCCGCGCTCCTCTCTCTCCTCCAACTGATAGCTGCCTTGGCCGATTATTTCATCCAGTGCAGTCCACTGAGAGCCTCCTCTACCGACTTTGGAAGAGCTTTAATTAGCCATGTTAATATCCCCTTCATTGGCCTTAATATCACTCAACACCTTCCTCCATCTCGGCGGCCACCAGGGTCCCCCTGTCCTGTCAGAACAGCTGATTATTGAGAAGGATAGCTTTAATCAAACCTAATTGCAGTTCATTCTTTCTCTCTATCCCCCTTTGCCCTCCATTGCCAACATCTAATGGCAGCGACGACTTGATATCCCATTAAAAAACAATTAAACAACCTTCTTTTGTCTCTGTGTGTGCCAAAACACCAGCACAAACTTCTGTAGATATTTAAGAAGTAAAGGAGAGAGAGAGGGGCCTTGTCTTAATTGCTCTCCTTTTCACCAAGGACCAATTTGCTCGCGCTCATGGAAAATCTTAACCAACTCAAATGTAATGGATGCTATAGCACCTTTACTGCTGTGGATGATGAAAATTAAGCTTATCTGTTTAGGAGAGAAATTGTGCTTAATTGCTTTCATAAAATTAAGCATAAAGGAACTACTTTATGAACGTGTGGGTACTCAATTTCTTGGGCTTATTGTTTCGTAACTTTTGTTTTGCTGTTGTAGGAACTGTATGTAAAAGCATTAAAGTGTCCAAGACAGAGACAGGACTAACTCTGGAAGTGATGTGTGTCTTTTATGAAGTGAATGCATTGCCTGGGAAATATATTCTATCTCTTGCGCTGACATAAATTGTCTCTCAATAGGTGATGCATGTGCATGCACATCGTCACACAAACACACCGCAGAGCAAACACACACACACACACACACACACACACATGCACATAAATACACACATTCTGTATGAGAGGCGACAGACAAATAAAAGTCGTATTTCAGGTCTGCTTTCCGCAGATGTCTGCTGCTCTACATTATGACTCTTTGGGGAAATAAAAACAGGGTCAGGGAATTAGAGTACATAATGGTCATTTTGATGATCAGCCAACGGATGCAACTCGAAAACACAGTGAACACAATCAAGTGAAATGCACTAATGACAAGTCAGGTTTTTTACGGCCTCACCACACACCAACAGGCAATCAGCGTTCTGGCATGGGTTAAAAGATCTTTTATTGATGTCTAAGCCAAAGCTCCTCGGATGTGGAGCGAAAATATTTCCTCACCTTGCTTCTCCCTCCTGGGTCCTTGCTAAAATGAAACGTATAGGAGTCTATCGAAGAACGCTTCTAAATGACCAGTGCATGTGTTAATGTGGCCAGGGTTAGAAGGGTCATTTCAGACTCTGATTTATGACCTGGCAACAATCTCACTGGGTGAACGAGAAGTCTTAAGTGTTGTGAAAGTGTCCTTGCTGGCCATGCAAGCCACTGATGTTAGCAGAATGAAATGGCCATGCAATCTATGGTGCAATCTACGGTAATCCAGTAAACCACTGTGATTCTGTGAGCCAATTTAGTATTACGACGACAATAATAAAGTTGCATATTGTAATAACAAAGCACTGAGATGAAAAATAAATATGACTGTACAGGTGCTCCCCAACTTACGAGCGAGTTCCGTTCCTACGAAGCGCTCGCATGTCGAAAATTCGTACATCGGAACCCGAAACACGTGTCGTTCGTAAGTCCGGATTTTCAGTCGTAAGTCGGAAAATGTATGCTAGCGCTACTACGAACACCCGTTTTTCAACACAAACGTACATACTGGTTCATAAACATGCACAGAACTTTGTTTACAAACGGTTAGCTAAAGCTAGATTCATACTTGACGCGTCGCGCAGCGCGTGAGGGTGCGCGCTCCAAAAGTGACGCAATTTCACAGTCCCCGCCCCTGCGCGTTGGCCCCGCGCGTGGGATTAGCGCGTGTCGTGCACCTCTGAATTTTTGAAACTCCGCAAGCCTATGCGCGCGCGGTGGGCGCTACGATTTGATTGACAGGTCCACACCCGACAGCCTTCACCCTCTTCACGCCGGAGCCTGCAGCTGTTTGCGCCGCTGTGGTCGTGGAGACGGAGTCGCGACGCATGGAGGAATGTTTTGTGACACAAAATGTATTAAATTCTCCTTCGTTCCTGATCTGGAGTCGGACTTTTCTTTTGTTTTTTCGCCAAAAGTCACGTGATCGCTTTCTCCTCCGCTGACTCCCCGCAAATAAAGACAACAGTTCAGCACGCGAGCGGAAAGCTATTTGTTTTTGTTGTGTGATTTCAAACAGTTCTTCTTCTACGGTAGATTTCTTCTTCTACACCTTTCTTGCAACATATGCACAGGTTTTAGAGGGTACTGCCTCCTGCTGGTCCGTAAAAGAACAGCACTTTGCCATGCGCCGCCGTGGGACAACTATAAACACAGAGGCGACACTATAAATGCATTTCGCCGCACGGCACAGTACACGCGCAGCGCGCGCGCTCCAGCCTAAGGACCAAAGCGCGAGTCTAACTCAGCCTTAACACACTTTCATCTAAAAACACATATCAGTGCTGTATTTTCTGTATGTTCTGTACAACTTTAATGTTCGTTATTCAGTTCGTAAGTCCGGAACGTCGTATGTCGATGACGTCGTAAGTCAGGGACCAGCTGTACTCTATAATTTGAGAAAGCAAAGCTACCATTAGTTATGATTCTGTGGAGAGAATTCGCTAAAACAAAGTCGATTTCATTGTTTATTCTCCGTGGTCGTGTACAATTTTGGACAATAGACTGCATCTGAGATCATTTCTCTCAGCGGTGTTCTTCTATTTGTATTTTTTTAACCATTTCATGTCAGGAAGGCCACATGTGATATATAACTCTCGGTTTAATACCTTATCAATAAATTCTGCAAGATCCAAAAGAAGACGAAAGAAGAGCTTACGGACTAACCAAGCCCAGATCTCACTCAGACGTGACATTTGTTCAGAGACGATTAGCCAGGTTGTAATTTGTGGCATAATTGCTTCACCCACCCACAAGTACATGGGTGTGCATGTATGCATTATGTGTGTGTCTGTGTGTGTGGCATACTGTGGTCCCAGGAGTGTCCGCCTAATTGCCTGACAGGACTATAAGTTTTGTGGCGCGCTCTCACCTTGTTAGGTCCTTTATCCCCGATGCTCTTCAAACAAGACCTGGTCACAGGTGGGCCTCATTTGCTTCCCTATTGAACAGGAGAACTTTAATTGCACAGGGGGTGTCCTGGGATTAAAGAGGTGGGTGGAATATCAAGTGTTTTCCTGTATGTTAGTGGCAGATGGATGTTAGGGAGGACCCGTGAACTCAGGTGAGAGGATAAGATCACAAAAAGACCGATGCTCTTGATTTTAAAAGAGAAATATATAAAACAAAATGGTCAAATAGTGCGATGAATGACTAAGCGTGCATTAGGGAGTGTTTGAGGAGCCTGATTTAAACATCTCTGGGTTTTTTTTTCTGAACGTGTCAGCTTTAAGAAAACAACTAATCGTTTTTGCTTTTCTTTATGCTCTCTTTCAGATTCTTCCTAAAGTTCTTTCTCAAGTGCAATCAGAACTGTCTGAAGAATGCAGGGAATCCACGAGACATGCGCAGATTCCAGGTGACTAAAACCTATTTCACACATATGTTCTATTTCTGTCACTGTCTCTCACTGTCTGTCTCTCTTTTTCAGACGCACATACACACACGCGCACAGGTGTAGAAAAGCACAGCTACAGCTGCTGTATTACACTAACTCACACTGACACACACACTCACATCTGAACACATTCTTATTGCAAACACTGAATGAGGTAAAAACCAGAGGAAAGAAAGACTGAGGGATTTTGTGTCCTGTGTTCTCGGGAAAGAATATTTATTAGGGAATACCATCTGACACAAATAAGGATATAGGATTTAAGAGTGCCATCAGTTGTGTTCCTGACAGCTTTCTGAGCCTCAGCACAGAGGGGAGGATGATCCAACCACATGTAACAACAGTGTTAACTCAAGATCTGTCTGGCAGAGGAAATGCATACCTTTTTTTTTTTCACACACATATGCACAAGCATGCACATAAAGATGCATGCACATAAATACTAGGAGCACATGTGTATGCTTTCTTCACATCCTTCTCCTCTAAACCACATGTGCATACACTTAGTCTCTCATGTAGTTCTCTGTATACACTGTAGTCAGTAAAAACATCTTAACCATCTGAAAATGCCTGCAGTTTATACTAAAATGACATTATCACTGAGTGATTTTACTGTTTCTTTACCCTCTTGCTTCTAATGTGTCAAGAAGTTGAGTCATGCAATGATTGACCCCCCCGCTGATCCATTTATCCAACCATTCATCCATCCAGTTCAGACATTTTTACCACAGCCCACAGGTCAAGGTGAGAAAAGGAGAGTTAGTGTGATTTGTCCTATCTGGGTAACTACAAACTACAGGAGGACGTCCATCACTGGCAGCACTATTCTGTGATAGACACGTAAGCCAGCATCCTCCAGGAGGAAGCCCAGACATGAAACAGATAAGACAGGGTGTCCCCTCCTGATGTCACCACCATCAGACCTCCCCTGCCTCCTCAAATCTTCCCTCAGGGTGAATGTGGACTGATGCATGACAGCCACCACGGGCTTTCACACTTCACTTCTGCATGTCAGAAGGAATGCAAGACATACGTTTCACTTTTTTGTGTCTAAAACAATATACAATATATATATATA
>JBBPBX010000010.1:62515-78569 GCA_038048925.1 Garcialebias charrua | reverse complement strand
TATATATATTAGAGTTGCTCATGGTCATACCTTACTTTTTGTCTAGCTGTTAGTATGCCATTTCCCCCTAATAGATTTCCCAGATGTTCCACTGAAGGTGTTTCTTCGGCCAAACTTGTGTATTTTACATGCCTTCGACTCTACTTATTACCCCCCAAAACCAGCTGGAGGCCAGAAAGGGCCCAATCCATCATCCTCTGCTTGGCCCAGCTCTGAACCTGCTCATAAGAATGGAGCTCTTTCACTTCCCCTACATTTCCTCCACCTCCCCAAACTCCCCCACCTTTCCCAAACCAACGAAGAAAAAAAAAATACCCCCCTAAAATTCCACCGCTACACCGAGGTCACTTACCGGCGAAGCAAACCTGAGAGGGGCTCTCTGTTTCCGGCTCAGAAACACTTTGGCTATTCACATTCAGCTCACTGTTTGGAATGCGGTAGCCAAAAAAACAACAACAAAAATAAGCATTATGAAAAATGGAGTGTGGCTTGGAATTTGATCCTAGTAAAATGTTTGCTGAGTGATGAGATGGTGTACGGTTTTGGCTGCTAATGACTCCAGTAATACTTTTTAAAAGGGAGGCCTTCCATGCTCAGCTAGGTGGGCAAGCTGATCAATAATTCTGAGCTTCTGCTGTGATGAAAGTTGCTATTGTGGGTGAATAAAAATTATATTTTAGTGACTGAAAAGTCAATTAGCTGTACACAAAAGCAGGACACTAAAAAAAGCAATCACAATATACAAGTAGATAAGGGAGGAGGTAACCACTTCAATGAGTTTTTGCAAAACGGCGCACATGTATGTTCTTCATCAAAGCATAAATCTTAAATTCATGTTACAGTTTACTTCTCATGTATTAACTCTATGTCAGAACTATAGTTTCACCGGGTATTTTTCAAAGTTCTATTATTTTTTTTTAAACTTGTCAAATAAAGTTATATTTCGACTCCTCCTGCAGGTTGTCGTGTCAACGACCGTCAATGTGGACGGCCATGTCTTGGCTGTCTCTGACAACATGTTTGTACACAACAATTCCAAGCATGGGCGAAGGGCTCGCAGACTCGACCCTTCAGAAGGTACGCCTCCTTATCTGGAGCATGGTAGGCACATTTTTACATCTTATAATTTGCTACCTTCTTTTCATTTCATTTTAGTTCCTTTCAGACACCCTTCCAACTTTCAGCTCTCACCCTATAGCGACTTCTAGCCTCAATCTTTTGCTCCATGATCACTTTCATTTTTTTATCATTTAACTTCCTACTTGCCTCTTTTATAATTTGTTTTGTACTGATTCTGGAATTAGTCTGCATATGCATTAAAATAAAGTTACATTAGTTCCAGACTCTTAATGCACCTACATTTGTCCTAAAAGCTTATGTGAAACATGATCAAATTGCTGAAGAATTTGGCTGTGAGGTCAATTTCCTGCCATTGGGGTTCTGCAGATTTAGCTGCGAGAGAGCTGAAGCAGGGGGAATGAGAAAGACAGAAAGAAGGGGAGGGGGTCACTTGATGGTGTGTGTGTGTGTGCATAGAGGGGTGGGGTGGTCTGTGAGGAAAACAGAACTTACTGTTTTTCTTCCAACTGATTCCATATGATGGACTGATTGCCTTCTCAGCCAAAAGAGAGAAAAGTAGGACCACCAAACCATGGGAAATCTAAAAAGTAAAATGTACTAAGTATAACCTTGTGACCCTCGTGGCCTCCACTTGCAGATGGAAGCAAACACATTGAAATATTGTTAAAAAGAGAAGAGAAAGGGGAGGGGAGGAAAAATGAACCGACTTGGGCCAAGTGTGCAAATTGCTTATCTTCAAATTTCAAGAGCCAATTATGGCTGGGCAAACAGTTTATATACACCACTGACTAAAACAAGCTTCTCTACACATTAATGGGCATTAATGGTTCTATCACCAAAAGCAAATGTAATGTTTAATACAACAACAGCTAATACAGAAAAAAAAAAAAAAAAGACCAGACAATTAATATATCTCGGTGCTCTCTCCAGTCCTAGTGGGGGAAAAAAAAGCTAATCTATTTGTTTTTGTCTTTATTAATGACTCCTCTACTGGAGAACAAAATCAAATAATTAAAGTCCTGCCCGGAGCACCGAAGTCATTATGTTCGCTGACGTTCTGTTTGTGTGTTTCACGTTTATGACACGATAGGTGTGGATCTCCTAGCAACCAGTTTCTTAATGAGGAGAGCAATTAAAGAGGTTGAGCCCTTGCCTCCATGTTCCCCCACTCCCATGAGACCCTTCTGTGTGCTGTGTGTGTGTTTGTCTATGTGTATTTGTGTGCGCTTGTGTTCTTTACAGGTTACCCCAACCATCCTTTTATTCTTCTCTTCACCACACTCTTCAAAGCAGCCGAGTGATGCCCCATAAAGCAGTAAAAGGAGCTATTGTCAACCGCCCAGTTGAACATGTCTTTGTCTAATAACGTTAAAACACCTTCCCTCTGATTAAACATAACTCAAGATATTTCACTCTCTCTCTCTCGCAACTCCACAACAAACTAATTTATCATGCATCTGCAGCGATAGCTTACCGTATTTTCTGGTGTATAGGTCACACCATCCAATTATTACCAATAGATTGGAAAAATCCCTAGATAGGTCGCACCTACGTTTAGCTCTGCTGCAAATGTCTGCCACAGGAGCGCACAGCAAGGCTTTTAAGAAGATTAACACTTAAAAACAATTATTTGTTTGATAAAAATTATAGCAAATATGTGTCTGAGCTGAACTTTTCCTTAATAAATGAACGTAATTGTGAAATTAGCTGGATTTAAAAATTTGTTTCGCCGAAAGTGATAACAAGCCATATATAGGTCGCACCGGTGTCTAGGTCGCAGGCCTTGAAAAAAACCCATAAAAAGGTGTGACATATACACCAAAAAATACGGTACTTTGTTTAAAGTGTGGGTGACATGATTTTTGAACTTTGCATAAATTGGCACAATATATATATATATCTTTTATCATTCAACTATGTTCGTCGTTGCAAACAAAATGATAATTTAATGAAAATTCGTTTAAAAAGTGAGTTTAAAAATCGCGCCGTGTTTCTTCACGGGACATCCGGGTACTTCCGCTTGCTAATTTTGTGACGTCATCGCAGGAATGCCTCCTAGAACGCCCCTTTTACATAACAATAGCGAATTTAGCAATCTAAGTTTAGATTTGAGCGATTTGTCTTCAGTTTGGGAAGCTGAAGTTAGTTCAGGGGGTTGAACAAGAAACAGCAGGTTCTGCCTTACCGTTCGGGTGGAGCGAGGGGGGGCTCCGAGGGGGACAGCTTTGTTTGTTTTGTCCAGTCTTGACGAAGTATTTCATCTTTCGGGAAAGTGAAAAGGCTCACTTGTTCACTGATGATATTACCCAAATGCGACCCAACGTAACGACATTTTTCAAGTTATACAAAAAAAATAGGCGAACGTGCAGAAAATGACTCTGCGTTCTATACACAGCCGCAGACTGAAATTCCTGCGATGACGTCACAAAATTAGCAAGTGGAAGTACCCGGATGTCCCGTGAAGAAACACAGCGTGATTTTTAAACTCACTTTTTAAACAAATTTTCATTAAATTATCATTTTGTTTGCAACAACGAACATAGTTGAATGACAAAAGATATATATGTTGTGCCAATTTATGCAAAGTTCAAAAATCATGTCAGCCAACCTTTAAGTCGCCATTAACAAAAAAGTGATGTGACACATGCAAGGAGACCTGGTCGAAAAATGTGGTTCCAGCCAAGTCGTCCATACTGCTCTGACAACTCGGGAGGCAGACAGACAGCGTGCTTTAAATTAGCAACACATTCTTTCTCTGGAGTTCACAGGGCAAGAAGCATCAGCTTTGTGGCTGTCTGACTGACTGTGTGGCTGAAAGGGGGAAGGCATGTTTCCTCCAGGCTCTATGCACTTCTGCCTCCCATTGATCAAGAAGTGCTGCCCCCTATTGGCCCTCACAGGGCATAGCCTGTAGATGCCATGCTTACATCTCCCCATGTCACATTTTGGTTCGCTTGTGTGCACTGTCACACAACAAGCATATTACGCATTCAGACGTGAATGTGCTTTGAGGCTGCCTGTCACTCAGACATGTGTGGATTCAGGCCCAAAGGTGCATAAACACGCTCACAAATAGCTGAGTCTTTCACATACAGCATCACCTCCAACGAATACAGACGCACACGTTCCTTAGCTTAGTCCCGCTATTATGGCGCCTCAGACAATATAGGAGACTCAACACAGGGCCTGCAGCGCCTGCCTCATTTGCATGCCAAGTGGCTGTAATGCTGTTAGGGTTTATGCAATAAAGACAAGTGAATCCAGACTGCTGGGTCGAAGAAGAAGAAAGAGAAAAGAATAGGGGGAGAAGGATAGGAGGAAAGGAGAAAGAGAAGGAGGGAGTAGGCTGAGAGTGAGACACAGAGAGAGAGACAGAGAGAGTCAAAGGGAACAGATGGCCCAGGGAGAGGTAAAAGGTATAATCCCATCAGCTGCACTATCAACCGACCATCTGGACATCCCACAGCACAATTACAACACATTTCAGCAGGCAGAACAAAGGACGGCTTCACAGGGCCACAGCAGACCTGTTTGAGTGTCAAAACACTAGAGCCCGAACCTCCTCCGCTCAGATCTTGGATCGGTTTTGACGTCCTCTACGGCGATATACCCTAAACAGAGGAGAAAAAGATTAAAGCAGATTGGCAGCCTGCAGTCATTCTAAAGCAACAAAATAAATAAATCCAAGCGCACAACTCTGTGTACATTAATTAAATAAATGGAACAACACGTGAACTTGAATTTGCGTTAATTTTCGTTGTTGCGCTCCAAAGTTTGCCAAGACTTTAACGACGCAACACTCAGACCAGCAGGCCGGCTCTTTGCATCCTCATCCGTCCACTCCTCGTGATGCCTATCATCTGCTGAGGGGGGCGTTGTGCGTGTCTGTCATCGGATCGCCTGTGCTGACTGTGTAATCCACTTCGCCACGGTCCCCATTCAGCACATGCTCCCCGCTCTGTCTGTGCATTGAGACATATGCAAATGTTCAGGCAGAAGGGTGGACGGCTTAGGGCCTCAATCGTTGCCTCTCCATGGGTCCTTCTGTGTGTGTGTGTGTGTGTGTGGTGGTGGTGGGGGACTGGGATTTCCGACGTGGTGTGTCTGTGGTCGTGTGCGTGATTGTGTATGCCTGTCATAGGTTTCAGGCTGCAGCTGCCCCCCAACAGTTGCCGTCACCATCAGACACTCTTTTTTCCCCTCCTCCTCCTCCTTTCTGCCATCTCACCCCCCATCCCTCCTCCGTTCTCTCTCATCCCCAAAGTCAATTTGTTTACAGTAATTTTGAAGGGTGAATTATTTGCTGTAATCGTCCGCACTGATGAAGGTCAGGCCCTTAGAGGGGGCCCAGCATGCCCATGGAGGGTTGGTCCTCTTTCAGACGCTCTGCTTCGCAATTAAGGAAAGCAAATGTCACTCCTCCAGGCCTCACAAATGAAAATCTGTACGAGGCGATTAGCATGAAGTCAACAGCGCCTGTTAAAGTCAGATTCCCTGTAGTACCAATGTGTGTGTGTGCACTTTATGGGCAGGGAGAGAGAGCAAACATGACCTGAACAGACCCAACAGCAAGGCAAACAAAGGGAGATGTCTTGTCTGAGGTGATCCATACAACAATGGCTGACTGTGATTTACTTAC
Source organism: Garcialebias charrua (assembly GCA_038048925.1). Taxonomy (NCBI): domain Eukaryota; kingdom Metazoa; phylum Chordata; class Actinopteri; order Cyprinodontiformes; family Rivulidae; genus Garcialebias; species Garcialebias charrua. Next base: position 72,850 of record JBBPBX010000010.1, on the reverse strand, counting down.
TGGATGGAAAGGATAAAGGAGGTTTAGAAGTGAGCTTGTAAAGGGGAATAAAGGGGAACTTGCTGGAATAGTTTCAGAGATCAGGGAAAAACTGCCAACAATTTATCGTGCATTAAAAGATATTGATGAAAATGGATTAAATTTGATATTGCTATTTTATGGCTCGTTGTCATGCTGTTTCTGTTGTAAACATGGCGTTTTGCTGAACGCCATATTAAGGTAATGCATCAAATGACAGTGAAAGGGAGGCGCAAGATCCTTCAAATTAGATTATAATAACAACCCGGAGTGTTGATGAATGGCAGAGCTACATAGCAGAAGTCATGCCAGATGAAAAGCGTCGTAATAAACGACGTGGAATGGATCGAATCGATCACAAAAAGAAAGCAAGAAAAAAATAAAATAATAATAAAAACAACCTCAATCTGAATAATTCATGAGCACGTTTCACGTTATGAAATCTGAAGCTACACTCGGTGTGCCTGAACTGTATTGCAGAACAAAGGTAATGGAATAACGTGAAGCAGCAAAGCTTTAGCTTGTCATTTCCACTTTAACTGCTTGTATTCTTGACTCATTTAAGATGTGCTCAAGTTTAAAAATTTTACCGTACATACGGGTACATGCTTAATCAATTCTGATAGCTACATTTGCCCTGACACATAATTTGCTCCATCAAATCATTTTCCTAGCGAGCCTGGCGTTTAGCCTTTGTGAAGTGGACCATTTGAAGGGTCTGCTTAACTACACCACTCCACTGCGCTGATAAATGATTTTGATTCTCATGCCTTAAAGGACAAATCCATCATATTTTTCTTTTCTTTTTTTTTCTGGGGTAATTTCCATAATATGTCTTTGTGAGAAAGACACGAAGGGCTGAACGTAGGGGTGATGCAGTAATGTGCCTGAGTGAACAGAGATGTGTTCGAGTGTTAGGTGCTGAATTTGCTCTTCTCTTTTGTCTTGGATAAGCAGCCACCCCATGCATCAAGGCTATCAGCCCCAGCGAGGGATGGACCACCGGAGGAGCCACTGTCATCATCATTGGGGACAACTTTTTTGACGGCTTACAAGTCGTGTTCGGCACTATGCTTGTATGGAGCGAGGTATGCACGTTGGTTTTTGCTACAAAGATCCCTTTAAAATAAAACTAACCTGTTGAGTTCCACACGCTCTGAAGACGTTTGTGTTGCAGAGGAATCATTACTTCTTCTTTTCTCTGTGATCCAGCTGATAACCCCCCACGCCATCCGTGTTCAGACTCCGCCTCGGCACATCCCTGGTGTTGTGGAAGTCACGCTGTCCTACAAGTCCAAGCAGTTCTGCAAAGGTGCCCCTGGGAGATTTGTCTATACTGGTGAGTCAAAACCTTCTCATCCTGTCTCTTTTTTCTTTCTGCAGGCTTCTACTCTACTCCTCCACCTTCCTCTCTCTCTCTGGATGGAGCCTCTAGCAATAAGCCCAGGCAGTTATATTAACGTGACCAGGCTTTGTGATTGTAAAAATGTGTAAGGATCTGTTTACCGTATTTTTCGGAGTATAGGTTGCACCTTTTTATCATTTTTCATGGCCTGCGACCTATACTCAGGTGCGACCTATATATGGCTTTTTATAAACTGATTTGTAATAATTTATTAACAAAAATTAAACTGAGACACACTCTTACAATAATGTCAGCTAACAAATATATATTTTTAGGTGTTTATCCTGCTAAAATTATTCATTTATTAAAGAAAAGTTCAGCTCAGACACATATTTGCTATAATTTTTTTATCAAACAATTAAATTGTTTTTAAGTGTTAATCTTCTTAAAAGCCTTGCTGTGCGCTCCTGTGGAAGAGACATTTGCAGCAGAGCTAAACACGGTCCACATTTTGACGTAGGCGCAACCTATATATGGATTTTTCCAATTCTTTGGCAATAATTGGACAATGCGACCTATACTCAGGTGCGACCTATACTCCGAAAACGATGGTAGTTAGTGAAAAGATGTTGCTAAACTCTATTAAACCCAAACTCATTAGATAACGCATTCTCCCAATAGTCTTTACATGCCATTTAGTCTAACAGATTATGCTTTCTGTTAATTTGCTGAATTTATAAGTCAAATGTGGTTTCATTTTTTTTATAAATCAAATTAGAAAAATCAATAACTGGGTTAAGTGAATGAGCGTGTCTGAAGTTATTCTCGTGTGTTATCAACGTGAATTCATGAGAGGGAAAGTGTGGGAAGAGATGAGAGACGTGAGAGGAAAAAAAGGGAGTGTGAGTTTCACACTCGGAGTAAAAGATCTGATTATCTTCGGCTAACAGAAGGAAGTGGTGGTCTTATCTGTCATCATCGTGAGTAGACAGGGGTCGCAAAGGTCAAAGCCTGTCTGACCTGGAAGCCTCCCTGTTCTGACTCTGATGGGCAGAATGAAATGGGGGCACGTCAAAGCACTTTAACTTCCCCCATCCCTTCCTTTCCCCGGCAGTCCCAGGCTTTGAGAACAGCCCTGGCCTTGAGCGTGGCAAGGCCAGGGCTGGAGAAACCCCCAGGAAAAACTCTAACCAGACCCCTCCATCCTGGGGCAGCTGTTTCTCATCAAGTCCTCCCTCTCACAATCCCCAAACCTCCAAAACTACCACCCCCAGCCTCCGTCCCCTTCTCCTCCATCCGTACAGTCTGGGCTAGCTCTCCTGCATTTAACCTCTCTTGCAGGAGTGGAGCAGAGGCCAACAAGGCACCAGGATAATGAAACAGGAGTGTATTGTGGCTGCGTAAGTGTGTGTGTGTGACCGTTTCTGTGCAAGCGAATGAGGGGGGGAGAAAAAGTGTGTGTGTATACATGTGTTACTGCACAGCCCTGAGAAGGTGTATAAGTTAAGACATTAATGGCTTCTATAGCACCCCAGTGAAAGTGCCAGGTCCCTGAAGAACAGACCCCATTAGTCACAGAGGCTAAGCGGATTGGGATGATTACCATCAGGTTTTACTGGAGAAATGTGTCCCCTTCTCTCTATCTTTGTTGATTTTTCTCCCCCATTCTTCCTCTCCGTCTTCCCTTCTCACTTCCAGTTGGTATTAAGATACAATTACCCCTGGAGGCAATGGTGGTACAATTGATTAGAGCGGTGAATTAAAAGCGAAAGTCACCAATAGACAGGTCCGACTCCTTAGCTTTCCTATTCCCACTGTGTCTCACCCTGATTGTACAGAAGGCGACGGCTGAGAGAAATGAAACATTTAAAGAGAGCAGAACGCCTAACACAAGAATTAGGTGCCACTGATTCTATATGTACAGTAATTGCTTGATAAAAATATGTTAGCTGCTTCTTTCAGACATAAACATGTGAATTGGCTGTTGCATTGAGTGCAAAGAGAGTGGATCGTGTATTTAAAAATGAAACAGCTCATTTTCGAAACCACAGTTTTTCTTTCAGATTTATAGCACTTGAACAAATGGCTCTATGTGCAGAAATATATTAGAAAAGTTGGAATTGCAATAATACAGTACATGAGCGGTAAAGGACATGTGGTGATAGAATGCTGTCAAAAAGGCACAGGGTGTTCTTGTAGAGCACCATGAACATATCAAAGGTGTAGTTATCAAAGCATTTGGATTTAAGCGTGACTTGAGAACACAGCTTGAGAAGAGTAAGTTTTGGGATTCCTTTTTCTTATTTTTTTCCCTTCATGTTGGCTTCACTTTCACCGCCGCCCTAATTGTGGAGATTTAACTCGGTCAATTTAAGAAATTATCACAAATTACCAAGAGTCAACACAGAGGAGACTGCAGTCAATTCCAACAGCAGAGGGGACACGTCCTCACTCAGGTTAGCACCCTGGAATGGGTCCAAAACTCACAATCTATTCTCAGAAAGAGAGCACCATGTCGTCTATGTCAAATAATCCTGTTGGCATCGACTATCGAATGTTTGAAACACTAATGAGACAAACAGACTATATACAACTTTAGTAGGCTGGAGCTGGCTGATTCATTGAGCGTATATGTCTTTCATTGACATATTTTAAAGCAGTAAGAAATTTTCTATTTTTTGTTATTTTAGTAGCTTTTTTTCTCTACCTTCTGACAGAGTGTTGTCCCCTGGAGCTTACATGCTTGTCCTCTGTCTAATCCATGTATTGGTTTTCTATTGGTCTGGACAAGACCTGTAGAACCAACTGTCAGCAAGGTTGTGGAAAATCAAAAGGAGAAAGTCATGGTTGCACCTGAGTCAATACTTTATTACAACTTTGCACTTTATTAAGCACCGAAAACACCACAAGCCGGTTTAATCGAATATCTTAAAACAAAAACTCTCAATTTTCAGCCTCATTTACTGCCTCCTAACCATTTTACTGCCTAGTTACAGAGCTGTATGAAAGAGTAAATCATAAATAAAAACCTGACTGTACAATTCATCCAATTTAAGCTCCTAATTGCATCAGAGCTTTTGGTTTTTTATCTTGGCCAAGTTTCCATGAGAGCTTCCCTCCAGGGGCAACGATGCTGGCCCCTGGTAATATGGTTCTGCAAGCAGTCCTAACACACTCAGCCACTATTTATCCTAATCAGTGACATCCACATAACCAGGATTGCTTAAAATGAACCCCTTCCGCACCCCAGAAAACGCACATTTACCGGGACCCCATTTGTCATGGGTAAATTGAGGGTCAGTAAACTTCGCCTGTATCCTCCGGTGGGGATCCAGGACATGCATCATAACGTTAGGAGAGAATGATTGGCGAAGGCGAGCTGTCACATATTTGTCAGGGGGAAGGGAACATTATTTGCTAATTTCCCAAGCTGGGCACTGACAGGGTGCTTCGTCTTCAGACCTTTGGTGACCAGCAGGGCTTCTCAGCTATTAGTACAAGTCAAATGCTTTTTTCTTCTCTGTTTTCCCCTCCTCACTGTAAAGCGGCAGAAATAAGAGCCATTCGTTTGACCTCACAAGACTGCAGAACACTGGGTGAAGGATTTTGGATGAAGCACATGCCCCATGCAGAGAGCTGTTCTTGCCAGGCCTTAGTTGTGGCCAGACAGCCTTGAGGGCTGATGGATCACAAAGTTTCCCCGTCAAGGTGACGCTATCGACTCCACTGCACCAAAATCTGACAAAATGGGTATGAGGCAGTCATTCATCAACATAAGGACAAAGGGGTCATGTGTGCTTCACTCAATACTGGTGGAGATCAAGAAATGTCAACCCTGTAAGGGAGTGAAAAGAAAGAGGTTGATAGAGCAGAAGTAGGATTTTTCTATAGATAAGTGTCTTATTTCATGAAGGTGAAAACAGATGCATGTGCCTAAGGATGTCCATCCAAACTTAGAGGGCAACACAGTATGTCAGTGCTATACAGGTGGTCCCCGACTTACGAGCGAGTTCCGTTACAACGAGGTTCTCGTAAGATGAAAATCTCGTAAGTCTGTACTGTACTGACCTTTAATCGACCTTTATATAACACACGAGCCGCCACTGAACACGTACATGTAGGTAATTACATGTAATGTAGGCATTTCAACTATCCTAACACTTTAAAACAATTCAAAACATTTATAAAAAATATAAAAAATTAATTTCTTACTTTGACTGCAGCTTCTCTTAGCTCCGCCGCGTTACGTCCGAGGTCTCCAGCTTTCTGCAGCACCACGCAGTCCAAACTGTTTAAAGGAAGGACTGTTAGTACGCTAACTTCGTACATTTGGAGCCAGAAAAATATTTAATAAACTTACCGTAAGCCGTTTCTCCGCGGTGTTCGTTCATCCAAACAAGCTGCCCACGTTAGCTGTTGTTAGCCCTCGCCAGATTAGTCCTGCTCTCGTTAGCGCTCGTTAACGTGTAGCACATCCAAAAAAGGCTGTCGGAGCTGCTTCTCCACTGTTAGATGGGTGTCCATCCGACATCTTAGGCGAGCTCCCGGACATTGAGGCGAGCTCCCGGCCGCCGGTTCGGTTTGGTTCTGGTCGGGGTCCGCTTAGCATTTAGCCTAGCCTTAGCTTAGCCCATGAGCTAATGTTGTCGCGTGGCGCTTTGGAAGCGATCGCTGAGCAATCCGCGGGTGCTGCTCCAGTCCAGACACATCCACAAAGTTCACTGAGTGTTTCCAGCTAATTTATCCGTATGAGGCAACCTCGGATCGGACGCACGGTCCTCCAAAGCTAGCAGCTCCCGGCCGCAGATGGTCCCTTTGCCGGCATGTTCAATCCCCGCCCGCTTAGCTCTGCTCGTTGCATGGTCAGGCGGCGGCGATCCGCTCGTTTTATGTCTGCCAGCTGCATGTTGGGAGTGATCGCTAATATGCTAAAAATTGAAATAAAACATAAAAATAACAATTATACTTTATTTATAAAACCATTTAAAACAACCACAGCTGCAACAAAGTGCTGTACACATGAAATTAAGAACATTTAAACACACACAAAAAAAATCCCCATATTTTTATTAAATATGATAACCTCGTGAAGTCGGACCCTCGTAAGTCCAGACGCTCGTAAATCGGGGACCACCTGTAAATACCAGTAGTGATTTAAAATGCAAAAGTATTCCTGATCTAGTTTTAGAAGGTAACATGCTATGTAGTTTTGGATCCCCCCTTCTCCACTCCAAGGATTAAATAAACAATCACAGACGTTTTTATCGGAACACATCAGATAGGGTCTTGTGCTGTCCAGCTGGTGAATTGAGCCTATCCTCTCCGCCCTGCCGTCACTTTGAAGTCCTAGACTTACAAGCTGATTAGATGGAGAGCTTCCTTTTCATTTCCTGTCCTGCAGGGTTGGGTTTGGTTCTTCACTAGTTGCTGGTCGGTGATGGGGTGTGGCCTACCAAAAGATATGTTATAATCAAAGGCATTCAAAGAAGTATGTAAACAGATTGGCTTCACCACATACTTCAGAAGTTGTGTATTTATGCTCTTTTAAATACTCCACATAGCATTTTGAATTCTTCTTTATAAACTGAAAAAAAAAAAAGTTCAGCAATGAGGAAGGATGACACAAGCATTTATAAATGTCATCATCACAGTGAAGTGGGTTGTAACCAGTTGGCATAATGGTTTAAGCATGTGTCAAAGCATGTTATCCACTAGCCATATCACCATACCTGGCTGTCTCATTACAACGCTGGTATTTAGCAGTAGCTCCACAGGAGTGGAGTAGACACTCATTGCCAAGTTAGATGGGCCTGGCTTGAAGGCCTTGTGAGCCTGTGCGCATCACGACAAGGTTCCATGGAAGAAGGTCCTTGTGTCCAATTAGAGAGCTGACGTGACACGTGCTCACACTCCCCCACTGTCAGGCAGCTTGTCAGGTAGGCTTTGAGAAGCACACTGTGGCATTATTCCACAGCGTGTTATCAGCAAGTGACCTGTGAAATCCAGCAGAAAATTGATTGAAATACAGTAAGCGTTCACAGTTGAGTATGTACTGTATTTCCCCCATTATACTTTTCTACAAAGTGTATTATATTTATCTTTCACAAGAAAAATTAAGAATATTGGTGAGTTCCCTTTTTGCCAGTAAGGATAGTATTTATTGATTCAATTTTAATTGGACACACTTTTTGTCGCACTGTATTAAGAGTCTGCTTTTTAAATGGCTTCTACAATGGATTGTCCTCACAATATCAGTCCTTTGCAACAAGAAAGATAGACAGCAAAGGCAGAGAGGGATGGGGGAGAAGGGGCTCTTGATAGACGAGGATTTTTTTTCTCTCCCCTCCTTTCTCTAGCCTCCTCTTCTTGCCCCATTTTCAGCATGATCCACACCCAACGGGCTTTAAAAGAACTCGAGCCCCCAACCCCCCTCCACTGCTGCATTTTGATTGAAATTCATCGGCAAGTTTATTGAGAAATGAATGAGGGAGGCAGCATGGTATTGACTTTGAGAGGAAAACACAACTCATCTTGAATGAGGGGGAAAATTCACCCGTAATTTAGCCGTCATCGATCCGTGCCCCGTCCATGTATTGATCTTCATTTTACAATATTAATTTGCGCTTGCAATCAGCTGTGAAGGGAACCCATTTGATTTCTGTTGGCCGGTAATGTGTGAAAGTCCGCTGATGTCCTTAGAGAAGTGGCACACATACTTTAGATGACATCTAAGAGGATTGAACAGGTGTCTTTGGCCCTTTCTAATAATACAACCGATTTGAGGCGAGCCTGAAATTATGGATGTGCAATCTGTACCATTGCTCCCTTTTAACCGTGTTAATTACATTTTATCTGTTGCAGGAGCAATATCTGTGGGAGACTGTAACTGTCGAGCTTTTTTCATCAGTATTGGCTCAAAGTTCATGAAATTTCAATGAACATTGATCTGTCTCCATTGATTTATCTTAACTGCAGATCTTTGAAATTTTAATTTCCTGTTCATCTTGAGACTGCTGGAGATGGAATCACTGAGTGATAACTGGCTACAGTGGATGGAGATGATATGGTCAGTGTTAAAACAGACGAGGTTTGCTTTGCGTGGGTTTGCTGTGAAATTTTCAATTTGGCTTGGTTTGGGTTTGGTTGAACTACCGGTATATGGTTTCTACATCTGCTTGCATGTTTTCCCACTACAGTATTTCAACCCTGGAAAGTATCTATACTGAGGAGCAGCAGCATGACCTCTGATTACTTTGCCTTCCCTGTCTGTACACCATTTTGTTTTAACTACGTACAGTAACTCTGAGAAGTTATTTACTTTGTCTCCAATATACGCGTACTTCTGAATAGAAGAGGTCATTCTTGTTAACTGTGAACTACATCCATCTAACAGACTGCAGGTGCCTAGAAGGCTTCTGTCAGAGTGTTTGACAAGTCACAATTGCAATAACACTTGAATGAACTTCTTGCTTGTGCTGTTTATCTGTCTCCCCTTTTCCAACTCCCACTCCACCTCTAATTTGTGTTAAGGGGAAAGAAAAAAACCCTGCTCAATGGTGTAGGAGGAGTGGAGATAAGCTCGAAGCAGTTAAGTATAATTAGCGAAAGTAATAGCTGGCAAATGGCAACAAGGCTAGGTTTTTATCTCCTGGAAAGATAGAGTTATCGTAATAAGCTGTAATGGCTGGCAGGAATGCTAGTACTCTGTGCAAGCTTCCATTCAGGCTCATAGACTTAACAAGGAACAATTTCCCTTGAATTTACTGCTTTGCTCAAACATTTCCCTATGTTTATACCCTGATACTGTAAGTCAATACACATGTTCAATCCAGTTTCATACAGACTAAAGGCCCACTGAGCTGTATTGCCATGTAAGCACTTCTGGCTGCCAGCATCAGCCATGTTACACTGTTTTCTCAGAGTGGTTACTCATGTCCCATTTCTAGAGAACACGGAGAAGGAGCAGCAGACCACAGTCCTATGCCATGTAAAAGCGATCCACTCTACATTTTGAGTAAAGTGGCAGGAGTGAGGCCTATGAAGGAGCTCTCACAGAAAACGTGTTAGCTGCATGAAACGGCGGCAGATTAAGGTGTCAAATCAAAATAAATTTGGGAAGTGCATATCCCTGGTAGAGGAATTCAGCTGAAGGCCTGCCATGAATGCGCATGCGTCTTATTAAAAAAAAAAAAGGAAATGATACGGCCACAGCTGCACACCGAGTCATGCATTCCATTTCTTCATATTCTGAAACATGATCATTCACTCTCTGGAGAGAATGACTAAAATATTCATAAAAAATGTTCCTCCAAACCTTCGCAGAGGAAAAGCACGCTCCACCGCAGGTCCAAGCTTTTGCCACTTATCATGTTAATTTTGCTCACATGTGGCAATAATTCTTTTAGGTATTAGCTGTTAAATTTGAAACATATTTGCTGTCACATTGTGTTAGAAAAATTTCTATCATCCCGGAAATTAAAAACACGGAGGCTCTCTAACCCAGGCAGGAAAAAGAGACATAAGCAATATAATTGAACAAAATGCGTAACCTGTTTAAATCTGAGGAGAAAATGAGAGAAAATGAAAATTCTATTAGTGTCTAATGTTCCCTCTGCCCCCGCACCCATGTGCTCTTCATCTCTCCAGCAAAGTATTCAAATGCAAGCCCTGCCTTACCTCCCCGTGTCTCTTTTTCTCTAATTATCCATGAGGTCAGTAAGCAAAATGGGGAAGAAGCCAGGAGATCAATACAAATTATCCCTGAGCAAACCAGTGCTGACAGTTTGAATTGCAGCATATGTTTACCCAAAATCAGGCAATTTATCTTAATATCAGGCGAGTAATGCAGCAGGGGTGAGAGGTCACACAATCTCTCCACCTCATAATTACCCGCCTCTAAAACAGGAAAGTGGTATTGATTGGCCGCGGGCCGGGAAGCGGGCGTGACTGGAACGTGCCAGTGACCCCCCCCT
>JBBPBX010000010.1:22294-62491 GCA_038048925.1 Garcialebias charrua | reverse complement strand
CTATCAAACCACCCATAGTAGTCTGTCCCTCCTCCTCCTCCCCTTGGCTAGACTCCCTACCCAGTGCAGGATTTATGGGATGTGTGTGCAAGGTTTCATGTTTCCTTGAAGTGACTGAGAAGCCTTACAGAAGGGTAAGGATGAGCAAAGAGATGTGTGTGTGTATGTTTGTGGGAGGGTGTGGGGGATACTTCTTTCACAACATTCTGTTGGAAGGTCAAAGAGGAACAAACACATTCTGGAATCATCACAGAGCTAGATTTGCACATTTACCAACGGCAGTCGTTTTAAAATGTGCTATATAATAAATGTGATATGATTTGATTTTGATTTAGATTCCATCTTCAAAAGAGAGTCAAGTTTACGAGTGAGAAGTTAGAGCATTACCATGTGTCGGAAGATTAAAAAAGACATCGAGTTAAAGAGGGTAAAAGTGTGAAAAGGCTTCTGTCAATGCTTGTGCATCAAGAAACTGTAAGGAGACATCCCAATGATTCTTGGAAAAGCTCTGCAGATGAAAGAAAATCTTTGCATGGAGGAAGAAAATATGCGGAGCAGTGCAATGACTGCACATTTATTGTCTAGATTGAATATAAGTGCTAAGTATATATCATCAGCAGCTTTTACAGGATTATTGACATTGTCTGTGTCTGTCTGCACAAGTGTACATGCTATGACTACAAAAGTGTCAACTCATCAACTGACAGCACCGTTTAGCACTAATGCAAGTCTCCATCAGCTGTCAAAAGCATTTGCATGAAATCAATAGCAGATGGCAGTCTATGTCACCAATTTCATTACGCCGGGGTTGTTACAAAGATCATCTCCATGATAGATGAGATGGCGACATGTCGACATGTGGAGATCATGCCTGACGCTTGAAATACAACTGTGCAACACTGGACCAGGTTTTAAATGTGACAGAGACCAGTTTAAAAGGAACACTATTTGTTTGATTTGACACATTTTGATTCCTACAGATCAAAGCAAAGAATACTGATAATGCCAATTCAGTTCAAAGCATGCTCTAAGGACTGAGCCCCCAAAACACATTCATCACAATTTTTAGCCTGACATTTACAGTGGGGCATCATGATCATTGGGAAGGCATGTCAAACAGTGCACCGCTCTCAACCTATGTCTCGTCCCATACTGTATGTCTGTCCGGCTGCGTTCCCAGCATGCCTGGCGGGTTGTGTAGGCCCCAGCTGAGGCAGAGGACAGGAGAGCGTGATGTATCACCCTGAGAGAGCCCACTGACAGCCTCTGATGATGGATGGCCTGATTATGGAGTGCTTTTTACACATACACAATTTACATCACACTGAGCAGCGGGGTCTGGCAGGGCTGTCGTGCACATACACTTTTTCCAGCAGGGCACAGGCTCTTGTGTGTGTGTGTGTGTGTGTGTGAGTGTGCACATCACATTTACAAGACTGCCAGAGTGCATAGGATAAGAGGGGGAGTAGAAATAACAAAAGAAAAGGGGGCAAATTCCTTGCTACATTCTTGTCATGTACGATCAATACAGCAGATCAATTCTTTATTAAGGAGGAGATGACTTTCCCCCACATTCCGACGCGGACCTTTGTCGTTCCAGGACACATGATGACATGTCAAATCAGATTTCCAGCAGTGTATGTAGTTGTGGCATGGGGTTTATTCAGGTGTGTCTGAACTATAGGGGTTGGATACCACTATATTTGTAACCTGGATCATTACTATTGATCAGTTCCCCACATTGTCCATGCTTGAACACGTAATTGCTCCATTTGATCACAGTCAAGCTGGCAATTACTGTATACAGGTTTTGGCACAACTGGTGCACAATTTCAGTTTTAAATGCGAGTGTGAAAAGGTTCTGCATTTGCGTAAGTTATGTTTATACAGAGCATGACCACTTAAGACGAGAGAGGACAAAAGAATTATTAGGAAATAATACGTGTTGCTTTGTGTGCCCTGAGTCTTTGGCTTTTGCCTCTGTGGCTCTTCCAGCGAGCGAGTGTGTGTGTGTGAGTGAGTGTGTGTGTGAGAGAGCTTGTTGGGGGGGGTTGAATTTGTTTTTTGCTTCCACATTTTCTGGTGTTCAGCAGGTTCAGCGAGCTGTGTGGTGTTAATGCTGAAATTACATGCTGAGTAATGAGTGATGGTCCAAATTACAGGCTGAACAATGAATAGAGGCAGGCAGCTCTTATTAGTCTCCATAGAAAGCCATTGATTTATGAAGCGCCTTGCTCGGCGGAGTTACTCTCCTGAAAATGATATCTACATTGAGAAGTGATGTTCTCTATTAAGTCGTTCCTTCCCCTTTTACACTGCCTTCCTCCTTCCTACCCCTCCTCCCCTCTGCCCTGCCTCTGCTATGAGAGTACACATGATTGTTTAGAATCAGGCGGAGCTGTAAGGAAACCTTCAATTACCCATTAGGACTGTCAGACATAAAACGCCCTGCTCTCACCAAAGTCTGGGTTATGATTCATTTACTTTGTGCCTCTGATTCATCGCCCAATATGCCTCATGCCCCAGATTACTATTTGAGGGGTGGGAGAGATTAATGGCTCCATGGGATCTGCTGCCGTATTTCACGGGCCCAGTGTTGCAGTACTATTGGTGCAGAAGGGTGAAATGACAGCAACTTACACTAGATCAATGTGTGGACAGACTTTCACAGATTATTAAAGCTCTGTTAGATTAAAAGACCCCTGCTATGTAGTTTGCTGTAGTCAATATTCTTGAGCAGATAAAAAGGGGGAGGGTCCCTCCGAAGGATTCGCAGAGTGATGTAGGTCATCGTGGATGTTAATGGAACAGCACTTGGTGACACAAGTGTCAGACGAGTTGGTGTCAGTTTTTATTGCTTATGCTCTCTTTGGAGCTAATGTTTCATAAAACCTAGTATCACCCTTGAGGTTTCTTTGAAATTAGGCATTCCGAAATGGCTTTAGTACTGTAAACTCTTAACAGATTCCTCAATTAGTTTCTTTATATCTCTTGGAAAATGAGTCCTGAAATGGCTCTAATTTTCATCTCCCCATATCATCTTTCAGCCCTGAATGAGCCCACTATCGACTATGGTTTCCAGAGGCTGCAGAAGGTCATCCCCAGGCACCCTGGCGATCCTGAGAGGTTACCAAAGGTCAGTAAAGTGTCTGTGTTGTGTGGAAAAAAACTAAAAATGATAATGACACGGTGCTGTCTGGCTTTTAATGTCTTCATACTCGCAGTGTGACAAATAAACAAAACAACATTACCATAAATGCAGAGCACTGTGACCCTAAGCACTAACAGCTTTGCTTCACATATGTGGCTTTACCCACCAACCAGTGTGGTAATGGTATTGGTTTTGTGTGTGGAGAGAGGCGTAAACTCTCTGTGTGGTAAAATAGCTCAATCAGGCGTTTTCCTCTCCAGTAGTCTGTGGAGATGGTAATCTGGTCAGAAACGACGCCTGCACCCTCATTACCCCACTCATGTTTTCCTTTCATTTTCTGCGGCTCGATTTGGTTTAATCTTTTGTTTACAGAACCCTGTGCCGTAAACCCTCTAGTCTTACTGCAGCTAACTGCATGTTATTATGCTTTGGCTTTCTTATTGTTTTTTTTTTCCTTCCCTTTTTCAACTTCACCCATCAGCTTGTAGACACTGATGTGTTATTAAAAAAAAAAATCCTGCCATAGTGATTAAACAGCATAAGGTGCATAGTTTTCTGTTTTTAAATTCCCATCTCACGCAATATTTTAAATCCTTTGCTTTCTTTTGAATCTCAAACCCTTTCCATTTCCTACTGATACAATCAATCTGTGTGTTTTCACTAATTGCCACCCTGCAAGTAACCATTTTGATGACCGATGTTCCAGATGTGTCAAAAGTAATAATATGACTGATTAGTCAATTCAACCCCCCTCGGCATGTAGTAAAGTGGAGGCCACCTCAGAGTTTTAATAATACTGTAAAACCTTTAAAGACCTTATCTATTAAATCCCAGCAAGCAACACAGCAATATTATTAATGTCCAACGGACAATTTAATAACGAACAGACTGTGTGCTGGCTATAGATGTTTGACCAAGGCAACATGGAGAGATGGAGCATCACAGCTAGTGGTTGGTTCGGTATATGAAGTGTTTCAATTAGACCCGGTCCCTGTGGAGAGAAGAAGCTACACCTAGACATGAAATGTTACTCTAATATCACGTGTAAACGTTGACCGAAAGCTAAAAGTACACTTTACCTTTAATATCCACATGACTTGTTCCATCTCTTGCTGGCATGACCAGTCAATCTAACTACACTGCTATAGTTTTATAAAGTCACACAGTTTTCTTTCTTTCTTTTTTATTTTTATGAAATTCACATCTTTTTAGCAAATAGAGACATACTACTTACATGGTCTTATTACAAATAAAGATCACTCCTTTGCTTGAATACAAAGCACTGCTGGTTGTGAGACACATTTTGACACTGAGCCCAAGATTAGTTTCCTGGGTGAGCGTATACTTAATATAGCACGGTCTCCCAGCCTTTGCATGGAACAATCACAGAGTGAGATGAAACCCTGCACTTCCAATAAACAACATAAATATTTGATTTGCTCTCTAATGGACCCAAATATGGGGTTCAGGGGGCATGTAAATGATCCCACCAAGTGATTCGTCATTGTTAAGCTTGCCATCTGAGGGTCAGCTCTCCGGGTCAAAAGCACATTCCCAATAAAACAGCCTGCGGCAGGCTGAGGCTGGCATGTACATTTGGAATGAGAACAGAAACAGCATATAGAGAACAGCCATTACAAGGTGCAGGTGAGGCCGGGAGACTCTATAAAAAGAAGATAAAGCTGGAGGACGCGCGGTGTGCATTAGCAGAAAGGCAAATCGACACCAAGCCCACTCACCGCCTCTATCCCCCCCTCCCTTCCATGACTTCACCCTCCAGTTGATAATATTACTGCACTATTGATTTCCACCAGCCTTCTCCCTGGGACCAGTAAGACACGTGGTAATTGTAGGGAGACAGAAAGCCAATATGGGAGTGCTCATGGATAGCAAGGGATGCACGCTAATATTGTTGCTACACAGAGAAAAAAGGGGGGAAGCCGCCCCTGATTGAAGTTTACCTCGTAATTCTAAGACAACATCGTAGATGACAGTCTGACCCTGTGGGAGGAGTGGAGATATAAAAATTCAATGCAAAGTCCAGGGTGAATATGAAAGTAATAAGTGTGAGCAGTCAAGTGATGAGAAAGGAGATTGGTTTGCGGGCATTGCGTTAAGTGAAGAGAGACTTTGGAATTCACCCTCCTTTTTAAGATCTTGTTATAAAACAATTTTCTATTCATAATATAAAAAAGACAATTTATAATACCATTTTGTGCCCTCTGGCAGTAATGGACAAATAGACTGGATATCACATTATATCACACTCAATTTCTCTCTTCTGTAACAAATTAGATTCATTATGAAATTAAAAGTGGAAACTCAATATTGTTTTATTATTAAGCTGATTGCTTTGGATTCTTTTCTTTCCCCCCCAAAATGAGCAGAAGCCCATTCTTTTCCAATTCTTTGTGTAATCCACAAGGAAAAAATATTACAAATGTGTTCATGTCAAGCAATTACCCATGTATTTAAATGAATCTCTCTTCCTGTGCTCTTTGAAGTACCTTCATCTAATGGCCCTATGCTTCTAAATGCATTCATTACCTCGGGCTAGAGCTAACAGAGTAATTGCCTTACAGTTTTATAATGGCATTAGCACTCCAAGCTACATAACCTAGGCCCTCTTTTATTAACTGTGATAATATAAATACAACATCCACATTAATCTAGTGCTTGAAGACTCACATTTGGATTCAGTATTGTTAGACATTTTTTACAACACATCATTTGGTATTTGTTCCACTCAGATTTAATATTATTTTTTCCTCGGCAATAGCATAGAGCAGCTTCTAAATCTTGGGTGATCAGTCATCTGAGCAGTCCCATTCAGACATTTGTGCAGCGCAAGACCTTTATGCAAAGCATAGCAAACAATAGTCCAAATCAGTCACGCATTTGTCACAGAACAGCAGAAATCATTTGAAGCTTTTAATTGTTTCAGTTTAACATGGTGCGTTCAGATATGTCTCCATGACAAGAAAGCCAATTACACTTATGCTGGAGCAGGATTGAGATTTACATGGAAATGCCCTCGGAACTCTATTCCGTGCTAATCGTATTCACAGCGTGAGCTGATGCGCATGGAAGCGTCTCGTCATACGAAAACAAACTTCTTCCTTGATTGGGTGCAGCACTTCTCATCATCCTTGGATATGACTAGGTTGCCACTTAAGCATAGCCCTGCGAGTCAGCTCGGTTAGTTAAGACACCACGCGGTAAACGACAGATTAAGGATGAGAGGCAATATCGTTTTCTCTCCTCCTTTTTCCAAGCTGTCCTTATGTCACTGCTGCAAAGCACCATATGGACGAGGAGTGAGAAGACGTTTTACAGAGAATGAAACATGGCTTGCGAACGCGACGGTCTTAATTGCTTTAATTGTTGTTTAAAATTGAGAGCCATGTAGGAGATCTTGAAATATGATAGAATAGATTATTGGTAATTATTAACTGCAGACAAAAAGAAAGAAAACCACTTTATCTCACTCAGCAAGAGAGAGAGAAATCTGTTCTGCCTGATGAGAACACATCAAGACAGCTGGTCCTCTCATTTAGTCTACCTGCTTCACGACAACCATAATTCTTTATTTGTATGCAAACTAGATGCATGCAACGTTGAGCATACACACCAATTTCAGAGGTAAATGCCCATTCTAAGAGCCACCCATCCGGTAACTTGGGGTGGATTAAGCGATGTGTTTCTATAAGAGAGCACGGCATACGCTGCAAGTGGCTTCTACAGTAATTCATCTTGATAAATCAAGAACTGCGCTAGATCTGCTCCTCAGGATGAAAGGGCCCATGCACACACTCCGTACACACTACATACCCTGCGCCTCGGAGATGCAGGGCCAAGTCTTGGAGGCCGCTGTTTGAAGGCGCGAAAGCTGTGTTTACATTCATTTATGGCAGCTGCCGTCTTAATCCCACACTGCTACTGCCAAGTGATGGAACACTTCAGACAAATTACCGAGGCCCGCAAAAGAAAACACGGTGAATGTGGGAAGAAAACAAGCACCATCTGAGATGTTTCTAGTGACAGATTTGCATTGCTTTTAACCAGAGTTCTAACAGCACTGTCGACAAATCTCTGCTCTCCAGCAGGTGACAAGAGAGCAGTTTAAAAAGCACACACAACAGCCATGTCTGCAACTTGCCTTTGTCAGATTAAATGCACTCTAAGAGAAGAGGGTTTTCATAGAGCATACCGCCTTGTGTATTATAGAAAACAAAGAGAGCAGCCTGGTTTCTTGAGAGGGATTTAATTGTAAGAGCTGAATTCAAAGAGGAGATAAAACACACAAACGGGCCAAACCCCACCTAGCCGAAAGCCCAAAACGGAGTGGGGGGAACAGGATCTGGGGCCAACTAATTTTCACTGTTAAGAGCCAAAGCAACACAGCTAATCCGCATTGTCAAATGGGGGCAAGCATGCAGACATGGATAAGACCACATCCTGAGCATCCGTGTCCCCAAGGCACAAGCACCCAGCTCTCGCTGGATGGGAAGTCATTTGTGAAGTCCTTTGCAACAGCCAGTCAAAGAGGTTAATTGAAAAATTCCTTAATGTCATTACAACAGAACTAGATTAACCCAGAGCTAATTCACTTTATTGTTCTGAAGAGAGGAGGACTCGGCACTGAACTCCGGAGCAAACGTGAGGCCCAGAATCATGGGCGAGGTGTTGTTTTTAAAGAGCTACGCCAGTTTAATTAAGATAGGGAACATTATTCACTGCTCTGCATGGTTGGAAGGAGCAAAATGGTAGTGCTGTATAAATGCACCTCTGGAGCCTCTTAAATCAAGGTGGCTTTTATTTATGTAAACATTTCTGAAAGCGCTTTACAACCTTGTCCTGCAAGTCTGCTCGTGTTCTTGTTCCTGTGTGCAGAATGCCTAAATAAATAAATAAATAAATTTTAAAAATTGCTAATTTCTATTAGACCACCTGGATAACATTTTTTTAACGATTAAAGTGTCATGGATTCATTACACTATAAGATTTTAAAATGCAGTGACACAAAACCCATTTACATCCAGAGTTGCATGTGCTTTAGGCAAAATCTTGATTTGGTTGTAAAATTGAACTAGTGTGAAATTTTCACTACATTCCAAAAGTTCTCTGTAGGGCTAAGATTTGGAATCGTGGTTGTCAATCCACTTGCAAAAATGATGTCCAATGTTTACTGAACCACTCTTTCAAAAATGTACTCTAGTCTTGGTCACCTTAAAGAGGGCCTCGACACACTGTGAAACGTTAACCCCGCCCCCAGAGCAGATTCAAAAACCCTCATGAAAATGGGTGTGTTGAGAGACATGGAGGGGAGGAGGTGGGTGGGTGAGCTGCGTTCACGCCCCCTCTATCCACAAACTAAGACTCCAGCAAACAACTTACAGCGAGCAAAAACAAAGACTAAATATGTAGATGTATTTATCTATTCCCACCGATCAATCCAAAACAAAAGGCCTAAAAAAAAAAAAGAAAACCAAAAGATATTCCGTAACCGGGATTCGAACCTGGGTCTGTCGGATGCCAGACCGGGAGCTACACCATTGCCCTATCGTGGCATATATGCATTATTTGTCCATCGCAATATAAGAAAACAAATACAACCACATAGTTTCGATGTAGTGAAAAGTATTCCTAACATCCATCCATCCATCCATTTTCTTCCGCTTATCCGGGGTCGGGTCGCGGGGGTAGCAGCCTAACCCCGGAATTACACTACATGCGTTACGGCTCCGCCCCGCTCCGGTCCGACCTCCGCAGCAAATACGCACCCATTATAATCAATGACAGAATTTACACTGGCTCCGCACGGCGGCGGCGAGCTGCGGAGAGCGGACGGCAGTCCGTCAAAATTAGAAATTTTTCTATTTCTGCCGGATGACGGAGCTGTGCCGGAGTCAACTTTTGAAGATTACGTCGCACCAACAGGAAAAGGAACGAGCACAACTTCCGTATTTACAAAATAAAATCACCACGGGCGGACTAATCCTAGCTCTATACGGATTTATTTGTACAAAAATGCTGTCAAACTATCATTTATGACTATTCTATGACTAAACTATTATATTTATGACTATGACTACACCTAATAACGCAATACAAAAATAAATAAATAAAAAAGTATTTTATTCTGAAATGTAAACATCACTTCCTGTTGCTCAAACCATGTAGCTCATTTACGAGAGAAGATCAAGGCAGCAGTCTCTCTACAGTTGTTCTCCTTCTTTCCACCGAATGAATTGTTTTGTTCTGACTTACTTATTTATCACTTGATTTATCGCGCGATCTCGCACGTGTCTTGGAGCGGCGCATCCAGGCGGACCTGAGCGGAGCGGAGGCAGTGGGAATTGGACTCGTTCAGCTGCGACCTGCGGACCGGAGCGGGGCGGAGCCGCGTGCAGTGTAATTCCGGGGTAAGTAGGGAGGCCCAGACTTCCCTCTCCCCAGCCACTTGGAGCAGCTCCTCTGGGGGAATCCCAAGGCGTTCCCAGGCCAGCCGAGAAACATAGTCCCTCCAGCGTATCCTGGGTCTTCCTCTGGGTCTCCTCCCGGTGGGACATGCCCGGAACACCTCACCAGGGAGGCGTCCAGGAGGCATCCTAACCAGATGCCCGAGCCACCTCAACTGGCTCCTCTCGATGTGGAGAAGCAGCGGCTCTACTCCGAGTCCCTCCCGGATGACTGAGCTTCTCACCCTATCTCTAAGGGAGAGTCCAGCCACCCTGCGGAGAAAACTCATTTCAGCCGCTTGTATCCGAGATCTTGTTCTTTCGGTCATAACCCAAAGCTCATGACCATAGATGAGGGTGGGAACGTAGATCGATCGGTAAATTGAGAGCTTTGCCTTTTGACTCAGCTCTCTCTTCACCACGACAGACCGGTACAGCGCCCGCTTCACTGCGGACGCTGCACCTATCCGCCTATCGATCTCACGCTCCAGTTTTCCCTCATTCGTGAACAAGATCCCGAGATACTTAAACTCCTCCACTTGGGTAAGGACCTCCTCCCCGACCCGGAGAGGGCACGCTACCCTTTTCCGGCTCAAGACCATGGCCTCGGATTTGGAGGAACTGATCCTCATCCCGGCCGCATCACATTCAGCTGCAAACCGCTCCAGCGAAAGCTGTAGATCACGAGCTGATGAAGCCAATAGGACCACATCATCTGCAAAAAACAGAGAAGCGATTCTAAGGCCACCAAAACGGATCCTCTCAACACCTTGGCTGCGCCTAGAAATTCTGTCCATAAAAGTTATAAACAGAATCGGTGACAAAGGGCAACCTTGGCGGAGTCCAACTCTCACCGGAAACGAGCCTGACTTACTGCCGGCAATGCGGACCAAGCTCTGACTAGTGCATTAACAGAATAACCGAGTTTTCGACAGGTCGAGTGCTTTGACTTCTATCGAGGCTTTTTTGTCCAACTCGGGTACCCGTAGTGACGTCATCACGTGATAAAAACAGAGCGCGCGGTAGCTTTTAGCTTTTAGTAGACGCTACAAAATGGATTCCTTTGTGCGCACGGATCTATGAAGCTGGTCCAGTCTTGTCAAAAAGGTAAAACAGTTTATAATTTTATAAATTGCGCCACTCATTGAAACATCCTGTTGACGTTCTTTGCTTCAACACCGTAGTAGATTGTTGTGACAGCAGAGGGCAGTGTTTTATTGCAGGTCCCATATATAACACGGTTGAAACGGCTTCACTCTCTCGTTTCACAAACAAAAAAACAAATATTCATCTCTCTAGAGCTATTAAAAATCTATAAACACAATCTCTAAAAGTAAACCTAAATTGCACAGCTGCAGGCGGTGGTACGGTGTGGCTGTGGCCCAATTTGTTTTTTAAGTTTCGGTTTTCATCGCCTTATACTTTCACTTTTAATATTATTAATATAACTAATAGTTTTGTTTTTCCTGTGACTTATGTGCAGTATGATAAATGATAGGAGCATAATAAATGCTCCCAATGCTTTGTTGGTCTTTTTTTTCTTTTTGTAAAGACGTTTTTAGGCATTTATATTTATTTATTTATTTTGCATCGTAAGACACTGTGACGTCATCGGCTACTCGAGCGTCGTTCGAGTTTTTTTATGTTAATGTCGAGGTTAAAAATTATGTACTCGTTCAACCCCTAGCTCTGACACCGGTCGTACAGGGACCTAACAGCCCATATCAATGGGCCTGGTACCCCATACTCCCGGAGTACCCGCCACAGAACCCCCCGAGGGACGCGGTCGAATGCCTTTTCCAAGTCTACAAAGCACATGTAAACTGGTTGGGCAAACTCCCACGCACCCTCCAGGACCCTGTTGAGGGTGTAGAGCTGGTCTAGTGTTCCACGACCAGGACGAAAACCACACTGCTCCTCCTGAATCCGAGGTTCGACTATCCGACGGACCCTCCTCTCCAGAACCCCTGAATAGACCTTACCAGGGAGGCTTAAGAGTGTGATCCCTCTATAGTTGGAACACACCCTACGGTCCCCCTTTTTGAATAGGGGAACCACCACCCCAGTCTGCCAATCCAAGGGAACTGCCCCCGATGTCCACGCGATATTGCAGAGTCGCGTAAGCCAACACAACCCCACAACATCCAGAGCCCTAAGGAACTCAGGACGAATCTCATCCACCCCCGGAGCCTTGCCACCGCGGAGCTTTTTAACCACCTCGGCGACCTCAGCACCAGAGATTGGAGAGCCCGACCCAAAGTCCCCAGGCTCCGCTTCCTCAGTGGAAGACGTGCCAGTAGGATTGAGGAGGTCTTCGAAGTATTCCGCCCACCGACTCACAACATCCCGAGTTGAGGTCAACAGCACGCCATCCCCACCATAAATGGTGTTGGTCGCGTACCGCTTTCCCCCCCTGAGACGCCGGATGGTGGACCAGAATCGCCTCGAAGCCGTACGGAAGTCATTCTCCATGGCCTCTCCGAACTCCTCCCACGCCCGAGTTTTTGCCTCAGCAACCACCCGAGCCGCATGCCGCTTGGACTGCCGGTACCTATCTGCTGCTTCCGGGGTCCCACAGGCCAAAAAGGCCCAATAGGACTCCTTCTTCAGCTTGACAGCATCCCTCACCGCCGGTGTCCACCACCGGGTTCGAGGGTTGCCACCACGACAGGCACCAACAACCTTGCGGCCACAACTCCGATAAGCTGCCTCGACAATAGAGGCGCGAAACATGGCCCACTCGGGCTCAATGTCCCCCGCCTCCCTCGGAACGTGTTCAAAGCTCTCCCGGAGGTGGGAGTTAAAGCTCCGTCTTACGGGAGACTCTGCCAGACGTTCCCAGCAGACCCTCACAATACGTTTGGGTCTGCCAGGTCTGACCGGCATCCTCCCCCACCATCGGAGCCAACTCACCACCAGGTAGTGGTCAGTTGACAGCTCCGCCCCTCTCTTCACCCGAGTGTCCAGGACATGCGGCCGCAGATCAGATGAGACGACAACAAAGTCGATCATTGAACTACGACCTAGGGTGTCCTGGTGCCAAGAGCACATATGGACACCCTTATGCCTGAACATGGTGTTCGTTATGGACAATCCATGACGAGCACAGAAGTCCAACAACAGAACACCACTCGGGTTCAGATCAGGGGGGCCGTTCCTCCCAACCACACCCCTCCAGGTCTCACTGTCATTGCCCACGTGAGCGTTGAAGTCCCCCAGCAGAACAAGGGAGTCCCCAGGAGGCGCACCCTCCAATACCCCCTCCAAGGACTCCAAAAAGGGTGGGTAATCTGCGCTGCCGTTCGGCGCATAGGCACAAACAACAGTCAGAGCCCGTCCCCCCACACGTAGGCGAAGGGAGGCTACCCTCTCGTTCACCGGGGTGAACCCCAACGTACAGGCACCAAGATGGGGGGCAACAAGTATGCCCACTCCTGCTCGGCGCCTCTCACCAGGGGCAACTCCAGAGTGGAAGAGTGTCCAACCCCTCTCAAGGAAACTGGTTCCAGAGCCAGAGCCATGCGTTGAGGTGAGTCCGACTATTTCTAGCCGGAACCTCTCAACCTCACACACTAGCTCAGGCTCCTTCCCCACCAGAGAGGTGACATTCCATGTCCCAATGGCCAGCTTCTGTAGCCGAGGATCAGACCGCCAGGGTCCCCGCCCTCGGCCACCACCCATTCCACAATGCACCCGACCCCTTTGGCCCCTCCCACAGGTGGTGAGCCTATGGGAAGGGGGACCCACGTCTCCTCTTCGGGCTGTGCCCGGCCGAGCTCCATGGGTGAAAGCCCGGCCACCAGGCGCTCGCCAACGTGCCCCTCCTCCGGGCCTGGCTCCAGAGTGGGGCCCCGGTGACCCGCGTCCGGGCGAGGGAACATTGTTTCCATTTATATTATTCATCATAAGGGGTCTTGTCTATTCCTAACATAAATAAGTTAAAATATACAGATAACTATTGCCATTCCGAAAACTATAATATGCGTCTTTGCAGTACTTATCCGGAGTGCAATGTGCCACTTCCATATAAGGTATGAACTGCAGCGCAGACCTTCTCATTTCTGCAGGGGATTGGCTCTGCTTGAACCACCTTTGTGATGTCACACATGAGCAGACACGTCACACATGAGCGTTTGGACGAATAAGAAAATTAAGGTGTAATTCACCAGTTCAACCCATAGGACTACCGTAAACACGTTTTTAGACCAAATATTGCTGATTTAAACAAATATGCACAAATACATGAAAATTAACACAGACATAGTGCTATAAAACCTTTTAAACACATTCTAGGGAGTTTATCAGCTAAAAAAAAGTTATTTTTGGATTTAGTTCCTCTTTAAAATGTAGCTCACCCCACCGTCCGGAGATAGCCCCGCCCTAGCACAGGATTTGAAAAATGCAGAAAAATGGGCGCGTCAACAGACACCGCCTAAAGGAGGGGGAGGCGGGTGTGGGCTGAGCGAGGAGGTGTGGCCAGGACGAGAGACCGTCATTGTTTCTGAATGTTAAAATTACAATAGTAATACACCACTTAAAACAAGCAACAACAAAGAATAAATACGTAGATGTATTTATCTATTCCACCTGATCTATCCAAAACGAAAGGCTTAAAAAAAATGAAAATAATACCATAAGGTTCTCCGTGACCGGGGATCAAACCTGGGTCATCTGGATTGCAAACCTGTACCTCCACCACTGCCCCAACCTGGCATTCAGGCATCACTCGTCCATCGCACAATAAGAACACAAATACAGCCAAACAGTTTTGATGAAGTGGAAGGTAGTCTTGGAATGAGTAGGTTGAAATACACAAATAACTAGTGCCATTCCAAAAACTATAATATGCTCTGTTGCAGTACGTTTCTGGAGTGCAATGTACCACTTCCATACAGTATAAGGTATGAACTGCAGCGCAGACCTTCTCATCTCTGCAGGGGATTGGCTCTGCTTGAACCACTGTTGTGCCGAAAGCGTGCGAAAATACGCCACAGTGCGAATCGTAGACAAATTGGGAAATTAGGGTGCAATACCACAGTTCAACCAATAGGACTACCGTAAACACGTTTTTAGACCAAATATTGCAGATTTAGACATATACGCACAAATATCTGAAAATTAACACAGACATAGTGCTGTGAAACATTTAGAACACATTCTAGGGAGTTTATCAGCTAAAAAAAGTTATTTCTGAGTTTAGTTCCTCTTTAAATGAAATTACTGAACCACTCTT
This sequence comes from Garcialebias charrua, assembly GCA_038048925.1. NCBI lineage: Eukaryota > Metazoa > Chordata > Actinopteri > Cyprinodontiformes > Rivulidae > Garcialebias > Garcialebias charrua. The sequence continues at coordinate 47,646 of JBBPBX010000010.1, read as the reverse complement.
TCAAAAATGTACTCTAGTCTTGGTCACCTTAAGTGAAATGGTTCTTAACAAGCATCATACATGATTGATTAGGAGCGGCTGGGGCGCAGTGGCAGGACAGCAGTGTTGGGAACTGAAAGTTGCAAGTTTGATTCCATATCATGCCCATATGTCTAAGTGTCCTTGAGCAAGGCACCTACTCCCTCACTGCTTCCCGGGCAACTTAAATAGCTGCCCGCTGCTTAACTTCTGTGTACCCAACATGCGTGATGAGTCAAATAACAAGAACAAGTTTTGTCATTCTATGCGCGCAATGATAACACATAGCATTTTCACTTTTTACTGAACAGGGTGTTATTATTATTTTTGCATCCATTAGTATTACAGTATATACTTTGTTGCCAACTATTCATGGTTCAATGTTCAAGGGGACTTTATTGTCATTTGCATCACATGTGGTACATGAGGTGGAACAAAATTGTGTACTCAAGGTCCCAGTTACATCCAAAAAATAGCAAAAATATGAAGTACCGTATTAAAGGAAACGGTGTACAAGGATCTAAGATATACACCAAACAATAATAACATAATACAGTGTATTAAACAGCAGCCTGAACATTAGGCTTTTGTGAGCAGATGGTATGAATAAAGCAGCTAATGGTGTACATTTCCAATAAGATTGTCAAATCAGTTTGTTTTAATATCTTGCTAGTAATTATTTTTCTAGGCTGGGTAGTAAATGTATCTGTCTGGGCTTTAAGTTCACTACTTTTTCCTCTTCAGGAGGTGTTACTGAAGAGGGCGGCCGATCTTGTTGAAGCCCTGTACGGAATGCCCCACAACAACCAGGTTTGTACCACACAGCTGTTTTCAGCATGTTTAACTTTATAAATACCAAATCATTTTCTGATAATATAAAGCATATGGTGTATTCACTACTTTTTCCCCCTGAAGAATATTGTAGTTTAAGTTTTATAGAGCCATAAAACATGCATGAAAAAACAAGCTGTGTTAAGAACAGTAGAAATAATAAACTGCTTTCTTTTCACCTCTCAGGAGATCATTCTGAAGAGGGCGGCAGACATTGCAGAGGCCCTGTACAGCGTTCCCCGCAACCACAACCAGATCCCCTCTCTCGCTAACACAGCCTCCCACGGCATGATGGGAGTCAACTCCTTCAGCAGCCAACTAGCAGTCAATGTGTCTGAGTCACAAGGGAACGACCAAGGTGCGTGATTTCAAGGATTTTATAGATTAGATTTCTCAATGTGGGGGTGCATCAGCACTTGCTCCTTAGTGGAAGTCCAGGTGGTTTGCATTGACAGATATTTCCTTCTTTTGTATTCTTGATAATGCATACAACACATTTTTAAATAAGTACAGGTGGTCCCCGAATTACGAACGAGTTCCGTTCCTACGCACCGTTCATAACTCAAAAATTCGTAAGTTGGTACGCGTTACACGTGGCGTTCGTAAGTCCGGATTTTTGGTCGTAAGTCAGAAAATGAATGCTAATGCTGCGCCGCACACCCGTTTATCAACATGAGACTGTACAAGCGTACATACTGATTCATAAACATGCACAGAACTTTATTTACAAACAGTTAGCTAACACACTTTCATCTAAAAACACATACCAATGCTGTATTGTACAACTTTACTGTTCGTAAGCGCGTTCCTTATGGTACATTCAGACCGAACAGCGTTTCAACTTCCAAAAAGCTTGTCACGCACGCAAGTGGACGCACTTTGTGTCCAGACAGCAACGCAAAACTGCTGCGGGGTGTGTGGGAGGAGCTTACCGGTATACCGAGTCCTCACTGCACTCCGCCAGGCGAGGAGCTTTTTATTTCTGTCCCTGTAGAGCAGACTTGACTGGTCGTGAAGGACTTGTCGCGAACACACAGCTACAATGAGTTTCTCTTCCATAGTCCATGACTCCGCGGGTTTTTTCTGTGTCCCACAAACAATACGTCACATAGTTGCGCAATCGTTTCCGCGTCACATAGGGACTCTCCCCCTCTCCCCTGACCCCCTCTCTTCTCCCCCGACTCTCCCTGATCAACCAATCAGGGACAGTTGAACGGCGTTTGAATGTTTGAACCGCGAAATCTTCAGCTCAATCAACGCGTGCTTTGGAGGCTGACGCGGGTTCACGTGCACGGAAAAACGCTTTCCAGCACGCTCAACACGCACGTGACGTGACGCCCGACACCAAGACGCAGCTGGAAGCGCGTCCCCCATTGACTTTGCATGTAAGCTGGACGTTCCTGCCGTTGAAAAGCTGTTAGGTGTGAATGCACCATAAGTCGTAAGTCGAGGCCGTCGTAAGTCGGGGACCACCTGTATAAGGTTAAGATATCTGATAAAATAAACACCCAAAGTAGTTTATGGTTATAATCCCCAACGTTCTCTTGTGATTTACTTTAATCATTGAGCATTTCTCTGATAAATACTACAGACGAACAAATAAATGAATGCCCGTCTTCCTCCTGTGTTTTTTCAGTGGGCTACAGCCGGAACACCAGCAGCGTGTCCCCTCGGGGCTACATCTCCAGCAGCACCCCACAGCAGTCGAGCTACAACACAGTCAGCAACAGCATGAATGGCTACGGCAATGCCGGTATGAACCTGGGCGTGCCAAGCTCCCCTGGGTTCCTCAACGGATCCTCTGCCAACTCCCCATATGGAAGTGAGTAGCTTGCCACTCTCGCACGCTCTCGTAGCACTAAGCTGGTGCTGATTTAATTCCAGCCCGCACATTCGTTTTCACTTCTGCGAATTATTCCTGACAAGGTTGGAATATTATCGACGGTCAAAATATATTACAGTTCATTCACGGGAGCTTGTTTAGTTTAAGTACTTCAGAGAACGCACACGTGGCTCAGACCGGCAGACATATTAGGTGTACAGTATTTGACTATTGGCCACATGTATTTGTTCAACCGGACAAGATGTTGATCGTAGGGGCCTGTGAGTACTGATCATGTGTCCTCCTGGTAGTAACTCTATCCCAACCTTACCTTAACTGCCCTCTCCCTCTTGAGCACTACTCACAGCATGTTCTTACTCTCTCCCTCCCTCTTTTCCTTTGCCCTCCCTGTCGTCTCCGCAGTTAAACAAAAGAGCGCCTTCGCCCCTGTGGTCCGACCCCAGGCCTCCCCACCCCCCTCCTGCACCAGCGCCAACGGCAACGGACTGCAAGGTGAGCCCCCCTCACCCCCTCATCCCTTCCCTACGGACTACTGGTCAGATACCGCTGCTCAGGCCTCTGTCCGGTTTGGTGAGGGATTAATCATTACACATATATGCACTTTGACAGGCCAATTTACACCATTCAGTTTGCATCCAAACATGCACACACTTCCATAAAGCATGCTCTCTCACACACACATACACACACATACATACACACAAGTGTAGGATGGCAAACGTGCATCCTTGTTGCTCTTACATACAAATGATCTGCTCCGATGTCGCAGGAAGAGACCTTCACCGAATTGTTTCAGTAATTATGTTTATTAGGTTTTGTGCACGTGTCATGACCAACATGATTGCAATGAAAACAAGCTTAGCTGGAGTGTGTGCCCCAAGATTAATAACATTGGGCTTAATGAAGTGGGAAATTAAAGTTCATCTTGCTACACGTTCATACTTATTAATACATGTTGTGCAGAAATTAATGAGCAATGCCTTGCCATCATCTGCGCTGGCAAACTTAAAAGCATTTCAACCATGACTCTACAAATATACTCAGAGTGATACAATAATATATCATCCTAGCACTTCACTAGTTGCCTAATTGTTAAAACGTGTGAAAATACTGAATATATAAACTCTTAGGATGAGCTACAGTTGCTAATGATATCCAAAGCAGATGGTCTTGGTGAAATAACGGGAGCTACCTTTGATCTAGCCTAATCTCTCTTGGATAATGACGCAAAGGCGCAACTTGGGGGGAAACGCAGGACTAATGTGCTGCTCAGCCTTAGAGGCGATGATGATAAAGAGATGAGGAAAAGAAGTGTCAGGAATGAATCTGAGAAGTGTCTAGTACTGTAGGATTGTGGCATTGTGGGAAGTGACCGTGTTGTTGCTCTGTCGTCACCACAGCTGGGTCTCCTGGGAGTCTGGGCCACTGTTTGCCATTACCCCAACGCCAGGAGAAATATCACACATAGCAGGACTGGCGTGCTGAGGGCTGAAATGTCAGAGCAAGAGGGAGGGTTTTTTAAACTCTCCCCCCCCCACACCACCACCGTTAGGACATACAGCAGCAGGCAGGCGGACACGGCAAACACTCACAGGCACATACGCAAACAGGCACATTAGGGCATACATTCACACGCTTGTGCACTCAAGCAAACATGCATGCACCACATTTAGATTTCACAAAAATTTTCATGATTATATCCAAAACTTGCTTTTGTGCTAAATCAACTAATGTCTTTTCTCTCTCTTTTTCGTCCCTCAGCCATGTCCGGCCTGGTCGTCCCTCCAATGTAAAAGCACTTTTGTCATCTCAAGCACTAGTCGACACACTACCACTTCACGGGACACTCCCCCCACCCCCAAAAGCACACTGCAAAATGGTGGTGTATTGTATAGTCAATCGCTTGTTCTAAAGAAAGAAAAACGTTTTTTTCTTTTTTCTTTTTTAATGACTGCCACAACCTACGGGACAAAAAAAAAAAAAAAAAAAAGGATTTCATGAGAAACAAATTTTTTTTCTCCCTCTGTGGGACACTCCCCTCGCACATTCTACTCCCCTTGAAGAGGACACGGGATGATGAAGGATTTATTTTGTATACCTGTCGAGTTGCGATTCGGCCTCGGACACGTCCAATCGACCACGCTCATTACTTAAAAAGGACTCTGTAGCCTCACCACCTGGTTGTAAAGTAAAAACACTGATGTAAAGTACGTTTGCCTCAGATTGTTCCGTTCGTTTCAGCTCTCTCTGAACAGATTCACAACACTTGTGCGTCTTTATAATAATGTGACTTTTTGTATTTTTATGTGCGAGGAGAAAAATACACAGGGGGCCAAGACGGTTTGAATTTCAACTGGAAATTATATGAAATATATAATTTAGAAACTTGATGAAAAAAAAAGTACAATAAATACGAGTAAAAAATATGGGGTGGGGCTAGGCGGACAATGTTTTATCATGTTTCATTCCTGCATTTTAACTTAAATTTTGTAATTTATTGTAGCTAGAAATCATCTTCAAAAAAGAAAAAAAAAACATTTAAAAAAACCTCCGAGTCAACAAGCACACTGACGTGTACAAAAACACTGCTCTGTTGATGAATATGATGTACTTCCATGTCTAGAGCTTCCTTTTAAGCAAGTGTGTTTTGCCATGTTTTTTCAACTTTTTTGCTAGCACTGTAAATGAATGCATTCCTAGGCTACTGTGAAGTCTGTTTCTTGTTGATGAGGAGCAGTCTCCTTTTGGCTCCAACTCCCTTCTGTGTTTTATATGTGGTTAAAAAAATGTAGACTATTGTGATATTGCCAAACTTGTGCTAAATATTTATACATCTGTCTTTTTTCATGTTCTTTTAGATCAACAAAAAAAGGTAAAAAAACCATAAAAAAAACAAAATTAAAATTCATCAAGAATGTAGAATAGTAGTTCATTGTCACATTTCTGTTTTAATACACACTTGCGCTCACTGAAGGAAATTTTGTAACATATCAACTATAAATAATGTATTTATCTCTGAAATTTTGTATATTGCTTTTCATTATGTATGTATTAATCGTCATGCCCTTAATATAGTGATGCAGCACAGATAATTCAGCCAAGAACTGTTGCCTTCATTTTTCTTTTTGTATTTGATGAAATGCAATGTGCATATATTTCATGTGTATCCTCGAAATTTGTGTTACACCGTCAAGACTCTCTGTTCATTTTTTTTTAAAGGGAAGTCAAACTTCATTGTTTATTTTTATATTGATTTTAAATTATCTATACAGACCATTTTGGAGAAAACTTTGTTGGTTGTACTGTCAAATAAATTGTTTGTGAACCATATGATAGTTGTTAAGATCCAATAGAGACTAACGTGCATGAGGGACAACCTTGGAGATAAAAAAAAAAAAAAAGAAGACTCCATTTGTGGTTGTATTTTTTTCTGTTTTGTAGAATGTATAGAAGTCATTTTTACTCACCACAACTCTGCCACATAGCTTACATGTGTTTACAGGGACAAACATTTAAAATTGCCATTATTTGGAATGAACACGCAAATGAAAAAGTGATGTTTTACTATTAAAAGTTTCCAGTAAAAAGAAACAACACGATAGCACCTCAGCTGTGGACTTCCTCAGTTTTAAGCACAGTTTGGATGGCAGTCAAACTGACAATCAGGACCAAGACAAAGACAGTAGACCCATTTGAGGACAAACCTGTGATTCATCTGTAAGATGTAGTGTTTAGACATTGCTATGGAGATAACTGTTTGAAATCTGTGGAAAAAGTGTAACATCCATAAAAACAATGAAAACTGCTCTTCACTCATATTCTTTCAGCGACGCATTCTGACGTTGTGACACATTTTCACTGGTCTTTGTACGAGCTCGTCCCGAATCTGTGGAGCTTCAAAGGCTCATTGTAGTCATTCATAAACAGTGCAAGCTTTTTATTCAAAGCACCTCAAATGGGGTTCATTCAAATCCCTCATTTCATTGCATTAAGCCACCTAGTTAATAAAGAATCAATACATTGAAAGAGCAAGGTTATCCTTTGTCTATAAGGGCTGGTATCGTTTTGAACCTCTTATAGTTTGAGTGCTGAAAAGAGGGGGGGCGCTGTGAAATCTATACTCATCAAGTGGGTCAAACAGAAGGATAGAAGCGTTTGAGGGAAGAACAGTGGCTCTCCTTAAAAACAACTGAGCATCTTATCTGGCATCCTGAGTGGTCGCGGAGTGCAGGTCACAAAATGTCAATTTCTCATCAAGGCAACATTGTCCGAGGCCACGTCTGCCTTTAATGCACAATTAAATGACAGCAACCTGGGTGGCAATCAGCATATCGCAGCTTATTATGTCAGCTGGCATGCAAAGATCCCACGGCAAAGGAGATAGTCCACAAACTGCTGATAGTGCAAAGGACAGATGCACTGAAAGCAGCGATTTCATTTTCCGATGCCTTGTGCTTCCAAATAATTTCCCCCGATAACCCTGTACGTCTGATAACACAAATCTGCTGCCTGACGTTGCATTATCTATTTCAGATACACAGGTTTGGGATCTGTTACATCGCCTTCTGTTTGGTAAAACGTGATGTATAAAGTCTGTGAATGAAAGAAAACACACAAGCTGAACAAAACTCCGAGAGAGTAAGAAAAACGACAAGGTTAAGAGTTGAATTGAAAAAAAAAAGAATAGGTTAGTTCAGTTGTAGGTTTTAAGAGCTCTGAAGCCTGCCAGGCAACCTCGAGGTACAGTATATATAGTCTCAGCAGGTTTCTTTGTACCCAACAAACAGCCACTAGCTCTGCCACACCATTCAATCATCGTGAGAGCCTCTTTTATTGGAGAACTCTAATGGCCACCCTCCGCCATGATCTTAATGTGTGCATTAAATATTTATAAATCCTGGGTCAATAATGCCCCATAACCAGAGCCTGACAGACCCCCACCGTACCATGTGGCTGCCTCGCTCTCAAACACAGGCATGGGTCACGGGGTCACACAATCAAAAGGGAGCAAGGCTTACCGCACCCATATGTTGCCACTCTTATCAAGACTTTCCTCCGTACTGGTTATCTGTCAAAGGAAAGAAATATTGAAAGCAATATCGATCTTAACTAGCCGTGCGTTGCCAAGGGCCACTCTTCAAACATCTGCTCGTGCATTGTTATATTTAAAAAAAAGAAAAAAAAGTCCTCTGAATAATATAAGCCTGAGCTGTAAAATTGAACATCTCTGTGTGACGCAGGCACCCTGAGCATGACTAATAACCGCGTTATTAAGACGCACCACCGGAGGTTTTTAAAGTTCTAAATATTTCTTCATCAGTGTCGGGTTGATTGTGCAACCTGGCATCCTACATGAGTGATTCACTTCTTCTTCTTCTTGTTGTTTTTTTTGTTTTCGCGTCTCTTTTACGTGACCATATCCTGCGCTCCTGTGCTGCTCAGGTGAAAGATTGCGCTCCGGTGATAGCGTGCACAAAAGAGCGGCCGGACAATAAGCCAGTCAATGGAGAGCTCCAGTTGAAAGCGCCACAATGGCCGTGCATGCTGGGAATTGGGCTGTACGATATAAAGGAATGAAACCTTCATTGAGGCCATGGAGGACAAGCATTCAGAAAAGAGGTTTTGTTTGCTCTTTATCAATCGCCGCTTTCCCATGAGAAAAAACAATTCGAACTGACCTTAAGAAGTGAATATATATTACCTTGCACATATTTTTCCTTATTGAGAGGTTTTTGCGTTCACTTTAAATGGCATTGTCGCATGTTGTATAGCGTGTCAAGACAGGTCGTGAAATTAAGAGGTGGACGATCGTTTATCTCATCTGCTCAATGGGCAGTGCTGAGAAGTACAGTACAGTATGTTTAAAGGATTTGCTCTTTGACAGTGGATTTGTGGTACTGCTGAATACAGGAGAAAAACAACAAAAAAGTGACTTTAAACACCCTGAACTTTACACACATGAATAAAAAAATGCTTCATGTGAGTCACAAAAACTGTACAAGTAGAAATCATAACTTTATTATGAAGTAAAATGGGACATCTGACCTTTTTTGAACAATTCCACATTTGAATCAAAACAGGAAATCTGCGTTTTATTAATATATTTTTTTCACACAGTCCCACAATAGCAAAGCCTCGTGTCTGTGATTCTGTACATCAGATAAGACACTGCTCCCCTGTTACTGTACACTGGGAGTCAGCTTCGCAAGAAACAAAAACTTGTGAAAGTGGATTTTTTTTTCTCCCCAGGATCTTGGCAAAGATTTACACTTCACTCACTACAGTGAAGAAGGATGAGCAAGGTATCCCAGTGCTTCAGCAACCATTAAACTTGTATTTGGGTGTCATTTGATACTTCATCAATGTTTCAGCGCAATTCAAACCCCAAAAAAGTAGGATCTAACTCTAGTAGAATGGCATCGTTCATCGTGTTTTCCTTCTATGTAAACTTCACTTAGCCTTAAAATCACAGAGTTAGTATTGCTAGGTTAGTGTGTGTAGGACTACGGTGATAAAATAATATCACTTCAACTGTATTTTCTGCCACAGTCTCCTCCGTATAGAGCTCCTTTCATAGTAGTCCTCTGTAGTGCTTTGTCCAGTAGTTCTGGATATGATATCATCTATTAATAATGTATTGGCAATGGATTACATAAAAAGAGAGCAGAAATAACATCCAATATTCATGCCCCCTGAGCTTGAGTGTGTCCAATCCGTTTGGCCCATAAAACCTTAGCCCCATTTCCATATCCGCTGTGGGTCACAACAGGTCTGCCGCACAAAGGCTCACAGAAAAACTCAACTCAGGAAAAGGGCAGTAAAAATTGGGTGGATTTCTGAACCCTTATGAAACAGTCCTCCTTTGGAAAAAGAGAAACACACCAAAAAATTTGAAAAAAAAGAAATAATAATAAAAAGCCCTTTCCGATTTCAGCGCCTGTGAAAAACCTGTTACAGTACTGTATTTCCCTCTTTAATTGTGCCACTTGAGAAATTGACGTGCCTCTGAAACATGGCATGAATCTCGCAGTTATTGCAGTCCCCTTGGCAGGGAATGTTGATACAACATCTGCATGCTATAGAAAGTAATGGAAGTAGCAGAGGTGGCAGCTGCAACTCTACAGGAAGTGTGCCATTTTCAGGCAGCGCTGCTGTGAGAACCACTAACTGCCAGCCTGGTCTTGCAGGCAGCTCTGATTGCCAGGACACTATGACAAACACGCAAGGGCTGGGAGTGTTGCATCCTGGGGGATGACAGCTTCTGTTTGATTGTCAATAAGGCTCATTAGCAGAAAAAATGGAGAATGCGAAAAGAGATTAAACAACTTGCAACCGGTTCCCCCTCATGTTTCATTATAGTGGATTTATCAGAGCCTTTATTTTATCAATTCCACACAAAATATAAAATAAATAAATAAAATGAATAGCTTCTCCTCAAGCAGCAAAACTTGCCGGAAAGTCTACTTAAAAAAATTATATACAAACTAAACATTTCGCAAGCTACTCCAACAAATGCCATTCAAAGCTTCAGACATCCATCACACCTTACGTAAACCTCTCCCCTGCTCTCATTTTAAAAACAGCGGCGGATGTTTTCCTCCATCTTAGGGAAGAACGGCCAACAAAGCAGCGTGTAAGGGCCTTTCCCTGAAGAGTCCTTGTCACGCGGCGCCAAACCTCTGTGATTATCGTTGTTTTTGCAGAGAGTGTCCACGCCTGCCAATACCGCTGTTCCATAAATGAATTTGGCCCCTCGTCAACGAATTACCTAACACGCAGAACTGTGTATGTGTCACATCCAATTCCAACTCACCGGCTTTGGTGGTGTGTGTCAGCTGGAAGACTTAATCATCAATCGTCAATCATAATAAGCAAAGCACATTGATAGGGGTGTATTTTTTCACCCGCTTTTTCTCCTTGACAGTTAAATAAAGTGGAAGGGGGAGAAGTTAAGAATGACCTTGTGAAATTGGGACCACGATTTATATTCCTAATTTGGTGTATGGATTAATTATTCTTGGCGAGTGCGCGTATCAGTTTTCATGTGGCAGAGCTCTGGAGTTATATCCACTTGATGAAATCATTACTTCCTAACATAAGGAAACTGGAATAATTTCTATCAGTAAGTTACCAGCTTTGCATATTTTAAGAAGCAAACTTTTAATTAATTCCTAATTGGTCAGTTTATAAAAAAAAAAAAGACTTTTCCAGCATTAGTTGCTAATCTATAATCCCCATCTCAGATCATACAAAATTAATCGCTATGACCTGCCCAGGCTTTTAATGCAGCCACACAAACATGTTACACGTTAACTGGCAAAGCCTGTCTTTGGAAAAGGGCTGAAAAATCTGGCTCATGTTTTCCCTCCTGATCCATTGCACTCCTCTCTCCCGTCATATAGATCGGAGTCTGCAGGGGCCAGAGGCGCTGACAGAGCCCAGATGCTCCCAGTCTGTCTGGGGGACTGGGGAGACTGGTGCCATGGGGTCCTGGAGCCTCTGAAGTGCCGCCCCTCCATCAACGTGACCAAGGCTAGACCTGCACTTTCTCCAGGCTGAGACACTCTCCTCACCACGCTGACAACCGTGCTGCGTAGTCGCAGATTGATACGTGCGCAGATATGCACTCAAAGGTAATCGCTCTCACGTAATGTATGACCATTCATCAGCCGTTCCTAATTAGAGACCCCCAAGACTGATGCTTGAGTTCACGAGGTTACAAAGGCATGGCTGAAACAGGATTTGTAATTCTCATACACACAGAAACACTTGCTGATACCTTGGAAGAGATTTTCTTATTTAATCTTGCTCTCTTTCTTTATCACGGCTGTTTTCAACTTGACGGGAGTCTCTTTGTTCTAATGAAACAAACTTTTTTAAAAATTTGTGGGCGCCACACGAATTCTGTGTCCTCCTGCTTTTTTTTTTCTCTCAGAACACAAAGATCATTACAAGAGCATCAAAGTGTGCCGTGTTTGAAACGATGGTTGTCTTTGTAGTTGTGGCGGAGCGCGGAGTGTGTTGGTATTAGATGCTGCTGTGGCAGCTGTCGTGGCTGGCTGCGCTGTACCTCGGTGTCAGGGCCTCAGAGAAAAGACTGTCCCGGCAGACAGACAGAGGGGGAGGAAACCTGATACCGCAGCCAAAACCCAGTCTAATGTCTGTATATCCAGCTATCTATCCCTGTGCCTATCTGTGCGTCTGACTGCTGGACGTTGCCTATCTGCATGCTGGACACTCCACTGGCTCCCCGGCTGCAACGTGCTGCTTGCAGCGGAGTTTAACACATCCTAGAAAAGTTGTAGCTTTGTTTATTTTGAGCGTCCAAACTTTGCACGAAGAGGAAAAAAGTAGTTATTTATGAAACGGGATTAATTCTGCAGAGGCCCCCACGAAGCTTGCGACTTGTTTCAAAGGGTGCAGGTTGTGATAACAGCGGAGTTATGAGCCGACATGTATGAAGAGAAAGAGATGGAAGCGCAGAGTGTTCGTGTTTGATGCGGGGGCAGAAAATTGTTCCGTAATGAGGAGGGGTGCCAGGATATGAAATGGGAAGCAAGGAGTTGGAGACAGGATATAACTTATGAGAAGGAAACTAATGTTAGGAAAGGCTGTTGTTGTTGTTGCGGCTATACAAGCTAAAATGTATCTTACCACTATCGGCCATGATTAATACAGCCCGGCCAGGTCAAAGCCCCACACTGACGCTCCGGATGCCACCAACCGTATCCTCGCTTTTTCTGGGGGCTCAAATGAGTGCGTGTCCTGTGCGTGCGAGAAAGCGGGAGAGAGAGCGCGTGTATGTGTGAGGGGGTTAATAAATGTTGAATCAAACGCCGCACGAGACACTCACACTCCTTAAGGGTTGCCCATTAGCGGTGTGTGGGTGCATGGGGAGTTTATCAGTGTCTGGGTGATTTATGAAGTCAGACTCAATATCATCCACTTCACCCACACACATATGGACGTACACATGTGAACACACCAGCATGCATGGCCACGTTCTCTCACGCACTCACACGTACAGAGGCACGCGCACGCACTCCTGCAGCCTCTCTGTGAAACGGAGGCAGATACGGCATCAAAATTAAAGGTTTCACAGAGATTAGCAGTGCGCATGACGAGATTGCCTTAATCCAATTTCTTTTCATCTCTGAGCCAGCGTCGTATAAAAGTGGCCCGTTTGGTATAAAGTACAACAAAATAATAACATCTAAAAAAAAAAATGACAAGACATTGTAAAAGTGCGGAGAATGTGTGAGAAATTAACGGTTATTTAGCTGATGTCAATTTTTAGGGGATACCTACCGTATTCTCCGGTGTATTATACGCTGTATTTTTGCTAATTTGAATGTCCAGCGTATTAAACACCGAAGAGTATTATTTATGGATTTTTTCCCATATTTTTAGACCCATTTTTCGCTCTGATTCTTCGTTTTTCATTTTTGGCAAAAATGGTGCAGTACCAGTTTCGGCCGCTATACGGGCGCTGTAGGCAGCAGCCAGCAGAGGACTCAGAGAGCGAAGAGGAAGAGGGGCCACTTCCAGAAGTTTCTACTTGCATGTGTCCGAAAAAAGCCTCCTTTGGTCGGACTGATGACTCTGTCGCTGCCCGCTCCCTGCTGTGGATGTAGCTGTTTTTGTTTGCAAGATACCACTCATAAACCACACCGCGGATTTTTAAATCCAGCTGATTTCACATTTGGTTCAGCTCAGGAGCCCGTCTGCTATAGTGAGGTAAGAAATATATTTTTAAGCGTTTATTTAGCTAAATTTAAAGAAACAAAGCGTCCGGTTTGACCCGCCTGGCGCCTGCATAAAAATCAGCGAACTTTTTTTTTTAAATCCAGCTGATTTGAACATTTCGTTAAACTCAGGAGTACGTCTACTATTAAGTCAGCTAAGAATTATATTTTTTAAGCGTTTATTTAGCTAAATTTAAAGAAAGAAAGCGTCCGGTTTGACCCGCCTGGCGCCTGCCTAAAATTCGGCGAACTTTAAAAAAAAAGAATTCAGCTGATTTGAACATTTCGTTAAGCTCAGAAGCACGTCTGCTATGAAGTCAGCTAAGAAATATATTTTTTCTCGCAAAGAAATAATTGTTTTACCGTGTTTCCTTGTGAAGATCTTCGTACTCCCTTGCTTCTGTCGCCGCCATCTTGATTAGGGCAAATGAGGCGCTGATGCGTCGCGTGGTGATGATGCGTATTAAACACCGAGGCGTATTGTGTACATTTTTTTCTTGTTTATTGTTAATAATTGGACAAAGCGTATTAAACACCGGTGCGTATTTTCCTCCGGTGAATACGGTATGCATATCTCAGCCAATTATTGGCAAAACGTTTGATGCTTTGATGCTGGACTTGTTTTAAAAACATCAACCGCACAACTCTAAAGACATCAGTGGCTCGAGTTGCTAAATTCATGGCATTCCATAGAATTTACTTGGCCACAAGCAAAAAAAGGAGGGTGCTTACAGTGCACTTCAGAGTGCGCCTGGCTTAAATGGGACCCCTTGTGGCTGTGTCACAGCTCCCTTCGTTAGGGGGCTGACTGTAGCCTGTAGTCACCACAGGCATCATTAGCCCTCTGTGAAACCACAGACTGAGTCTCATTCTTCATCTGCCTGTCTGCTGCCTCAACACTTACGCCGCGACGCTGCTCCAATGGCACAGCAAGTGAGTCCAGCGGCACACGGCGAGACAGCCACACAGAGCCCGGACGAATAAGGAATTCAAAAAAATGCAGCAAAGTTCAAATATATTCAGCGAGCGAGCCACTTGAATTGGTTCTGTAAAGGTTAGGGCTGAGGTTATTTTGGGACGGTGCATTATTAGGCTACCTGAGCGGAGAAAAAGAGGAATAACTATACGAACAAGTTGGGGCCACTCCGGAGCTGCAGAAGTCAGTGAGAAGAATCGAGAATTTAGGAGTAAAAATAAATAAAAAAAAGACTAAACTGTAGCTGAAAAAGCAGAACGCCAAGAGGAAAATGTAGTAAATAAAAGTTAGTTATTCAAAGTGACTGTTTTCTCTAAACATGCACATGCACTGCTGCCATCACCATATGCTCTTTTAGAAGAAAAAAAAAACAACTATCTCAAAGGCATTAAACAAGGTTGTGATGAAAATAAAACAACATATAAGCATTTAAATCACTGATTAAATGTGCAGGATGAATTCAAGGTTGAAATGTTGATGTCTGTTTCCCGTTCTGTACTGCCCTCTAATGGAAAGCGCCCCTCAGAAATAAAAGGAGCAGCTCTGACAAGCTGCAGCAGGATGAGAAGGCACACAGCATAATTAACTATGAGCTGAAACTGACTGGAACTTATAAGAAATTAGCGTCTAAATTAAACACAGCTAAATCGATTAAAAAGCACAGATTTGTCATTTTCGAGTCGTATTTATTTAAACAAGTCGAGCAGGGTGTGTAACGCAGAAGACTTCTCCGCTCTAGGTGGATTATAAGCATTATAAGGCGTGAGCAAACACTGAGATCTAAACGAAGACAAAACAAATGCTTCACTACAAAGCTTTGTAGCCATAAAATTCAGAGCCTTTATCACTGGATGTTGAACAAAGCATTCACTTGGCAGGAAATTAAAAAAAAACCAACGAGAGGTACAAAGACTAATTCTGTTCAGGAAAAAAACACACAAAAAAACAAACAACAACAATGCAAGAGACATATTTTTAAGGGAATAATAATTATTCTTTAGAAAAACCATTCCAGCACTATCTGGCAAATGCAAGAGAGACCCACGGGAGCATATGTTTGTAATTCCTACTGTTCTCTGTTTAAGTTATTTTTGTATATTATAATTCTGCAACAACTCTGTATCATATTAACTATGCAGCATCTCTATTCTTAGATAATAAAAAAAAAATCAGTAAAGTGAATATTTACAAGTAATTCTAGTTGTTCCATAGTGCGTTCCAAGCACAACTAACTTTATGGGTTTGTTTTGTGTCCTTAAACAGAAAAAAATAAAAAATCAACCCAGTCAAATCAATGTGTGTGTGTGTGTGTGTGTACTGAATGAAGGACAGTCGAGCTCTGTCATGCTTCAGCTTTCCCCTCTCTGCCTCTCATGGGTGAGCAGCCATTGTTTGAGATGGTCGCCCTTGCCGCTCATGTACGGCCCACTCTGTCCAGAGCTGGAAATGACTCGGTGACAAGGAATGAGGAGAGGAACCTGGGACAAATGAACAGAAAGCGAAGAATGACGCTCTGAGGAATGAAACACGTAATTTTTTTTGTCTTTTTGCACACAGAACGCAACTCTTCTATGTGCACACAAACTTTAAAACGGCGCCTTATATTCTCTTTCCTTTAAATCCCAGTATACCTGAAGACACGCATTAAAAATAAGACAAAAACTTAAAAAAAAAGAACAATACAAAAAGCTATTTCTTGAATAAAAACAGAATAAACTTTTTTGGTCTCACCTTAATGTTTATCATCTACAAATCTAGCTGAAAGTTGCTGCGAGTATGTATTATGTATAAAAGAAAGTTGGATTTACCTAAAAACAAAAAACAAAAAAAAACCAACGTGACTTAAAAGTAACCAACATGCAGAAAATATGATCTGCACCTTTTCTCATTTATTTTGCACTTTTCAAGTTGTCGCACTGCGTGAAAACAAAGTGCCACACCAGAAGTATTTGGTTTGATCCTGCACAAATCTACATTCGGGGTGATGGCTCAGTCTTTGGATATAAATGTTTATTTTTTTACTCTTTCATAGTGAAAAGCAAAGAAGCAATCAAAAATTAATGGGCAAAAACACCAGCAGGATGAATATTCAATCAAGAGGGTGTCAACATTAAGATCTGATAACCCTGTGATCATTAAAAAGAGGAAGTCGGTGGAGCGTTTATGCTTGTTGCAGACGACTGCCAGGGGGAGTCCCGATTTCTTTGTAAACTAAATGGCTGGAGAAAGATTAAACAAGCAAGCTTAAAAAACTCCCATCATTGTGAATTCAGGACAACAAAAGCGGTAATGGCTTGAGCGAATCTTTTTTAACGCTGCCCTCATTTTGTTGTTACCCCGACAAAAAAAAGCATCCCAACACTGCTGCTCAGTGACTGTACTACAATTTAGCTGCACTCTGAATTGATGGTTTTACATCCAGTATGAAAGGCGGTATGTTTCGGTTAAAATCCACCACAAAACCCACTTCCATATCAACAGCAATAAAACTTTCTGAGCCTGAGATTAACCTTGCAGACAGAAAAAAAAAATACTGCTCGCGTATTCGGATCAATATCATTCCCCGGGTTTGGAGGGAGAGCGGGGGTACCCTCAAGGCCTTCGGATCTGCCTTTTCACATAGGGGGGGAAAAGAACACCGCACCAGGCTTATCAATACTCAAATCCTGGAGAAGAAGAAGTGCCACAGAGAGACGGGGATCGATTGAGCACACTGAGCTTTTCACAGCTGAAGCCCGAGCGGAGCAGTGCTGCTGACAAGTAATTGACACTGACAATCTGACTCTGGATCTGAATCAGGAGCTGAGGGCTCAGGCTCCTAGCCTCATTCGCAAAAGGAAAGGAATGTCTGTAAAACACGACCGAGCACTACTTTACAGTCATCTAGCAGCGTTGCCACTGGCTAATGTATAAAGCACATTGAGAATTTATCGCCGTGTACTAAAAACCTAAATGTGCTTTTAATTTTGACAGAAGCACCTCTGATTATAATTGATTCATTCATACAACTTTTAGAAAATAAAAAATGCAGCACTAAAATGAGGATTATACATATTATTTCATGCAACATATAAGGAAGAGCATGTGCTTTGCTGTACAAGACGTGCTCCCAGCCTTCACACCGGTGGTGCCCACAGCACTACATGGGCCGAGTTAAACAGGCTTTGATCAAAGGGTTTGATCAAAAGAAGACACACCGCTTGCCCTCTAGCCTTCCATTTTGTACACAGTGGATTCATGGGCAAAACGATGCGGACCAGGTTTCCTACAAGAATCGGAGATTTGCAGTGAGCGTCTGCAGTAAAGACATGAGAGAACAAGAACAAAAAGTGTGGGCTTAAAATCACGCTGTAGGTAGTTTTACGTCTCAGCTGATCTCAGAGGGACGCACGGATTTTACCACTTCATATACGGGCGCACACCTACGGTCTAGATCACATATCTTGCATTGGGACAAACGTAAAAATATAATTTCAAGACAAAATCTAGTGGTGGGCACAATTAGTTTTGTGACGGCAGAGCCTGAAAATTAATCATACCATTTTAAAATGGAAGTTATTGTTTGGACAAACCTGTATTCTTAAAAAAAAAACGAGTAGGGGGTGGGTTAAATATAATCATACACACATAAATACATCAAATAAATGGTTTACATGCACCCATTAATGTTTATAATGGTGTTCATCCCTTCATTTTACAAGCAACTGTAGCATAAAATATTGACTGAATAACCTTTAATGTGGTGCTACTGATATTTGTAATAAAAAAATAACGAGTGCAAAAATGACATCTTCAGACTAATTTATTTCTACCAAATATCTACAGGGATAGTAACGCAATTAGTTTCAATTTAAAATAGTTGCAAATCAATTTATTTAATGAAAATTGCTCGATTGTAAATACATAACTTTAATAAAGTATACGCTGTAACATCCCTAGAAAAGAATACAGGTAGTCCCCGACTTACGAGCGCTCTTACCTACGAGGTTCCGGACTTACGAGCTGGCGAACGAGCAGTACATTTGTAAAGAACATACAAAAAATACAGCACTTTTATGTGTTTTTAGATGAAAGTGTGTTAGCTAACCGTTTGGAAACAAGTTTCTGAGCATGTTTATGAACTAGTATGAACATTTGTGATGAAAAACGAGTGTTCGTAGTAGCGCTAGCATAAATTTTCCGACTTACGACCAAAAATCCGGACTTACGAGAACACGTGTTTCGTGTTCCGACGTACGAATTTTCGTCTTACGAGAGCCTCGCAGGAACGGAACTCGCTCGTAAGTCGGGGACTACCTTACTAAAACAATAAATGTTTTTATTATTATGTATAGCAGAGGTTCTCCAACTTTTAGGGTTCAGGGACCTCTTACATGGGAGAAAAAGTTTCAGGGACCCCCCCACCCCATAACCCTCATGTACAGTATATAAACGATTTTCTTCAATTTGTCTCTTTAATGCAATGAAAATATTTGTGTAACATAAATACTTACGATCTGTTCTTTAAAGGTGTTAATACAAGTTTTATACTTTTAAACATAATAATAATAATAATAATAATGAATTCAATTTATAACGCACTTTTCATTAATGAAAATCTCAAAGTGCTACAAAGTGCAACAGAATTAAATGTCAATAAAACAAGTAATAAAACAAGTAAAATCAATAACAGTATCAACTAAGATCAAAGATAGAATCATGAGGAGGCAGAGTATGCTTGGTTAAAAAGAAAGGTCTTCAAGCCGCTCTTAAAGTCAACCAGTGACTGTGGAGCTCTTAGGCAGTCAGGAAGAGAGTTCCACAGGCGGGGGGCAGCCACACTGAAAGCCCGGTCTCCCATGGTCCTTAATTTGGTTCTGGAATGTGAAGTAGATGACTGTTCTGTGACCGTAGAGACCGGGTGGATGAGTATGGTGCAAGAATGTCCTTTAGATAATCAGGTGAAGTTCCGTGTAAGCATCGATGTGTAATGAGAGCAGTTTTGTACTGAATTCTGTAGGTGACAGGAAGCCAATGAAGGTTATGGAGAATGGGCGTAATATGTTCAAATTTACGAACTCTCAACAAAATCCTTGCTGCACTGTTTTGAATATATTGAAGCTTCTGAAGGTATTTACCAGGGATTCCAATAAACAGGGAGTTGCAGTAGTCGAGCCTGGAGGAGACAAAAGCATGGACGAGCTTCTCAGCATCAGAAAAAGTTAGGGATGGGCGAAGTCTGGAGATGTTTCGAAGATGGAAGAAGCAAGTTTTAAACAGAAGCTTAATGTGATTTTCAAATGTAAGATGAGAGTCCATTTTTATTCCAAGATTTGTAACAGAGGTGGAGAGGGGGATGTCTTGTCCAGAAAAGGAAATTGTTGTTATAGTACAGTAGATGTCTGTACATGGGGTCGTTTTCATTCAAGACACACTTAATTTTTTTTATTTCACCTTCTAAAAATTAGTTTTGAGAAAATTAACAGTATCAAACAGTCCTCCCCCAAAACATTTTGAATAAAGTAGATGTGATTTCCTGTATTTTGGTGTATTTTAATGGGTTGTTAAACATCTACGTACAGGTGGTCCCCGACTTACAAGCGAGTTCCGTTCCTCCGACTATCTTGTAAGATGAAAATCTCGTAAATCGGGGACTACCTGTATGTATAAATACCACACGAGCTGCCACTGAACACGTACATGTGCGGTAATGAACAGTTACCAAGCATTTCAACTATCCTAACACTTTAAAACACTTTAAAACATTTATAAAAAATATAAAAAATTAATTTCTTACTTTGAGCTGCAGCTGTTTGCTTCCGCTCCGCTGCGTTATGTCCGAGCTCCCCAGCTTTCTGTAGCACCACGCAGTCTAAACCCTTTACAGGAAGGACTGTTAGTATGCTAACTTCATACATTTGGAGCCAGAAAAAGTTTTATAACTTAAGGCCGAGATACACTGAAGCAGACTCCGTATACGTGCATATACGCGCATATACGGAGCGTACGTTTTCACTTCTATACTTTCAGAAACTATCAGCTTTCAAACGCTCGCGTTCTCCTTGTTGTAATATGAGCAGCTGAGCACGGAGGGGACTCAACTGAGCTCGCTGATTGGTCACTTGCTGACACGCCTACTGAAATGATTGACAGATTTCAGTCAGCTCAAAGTGAAACCTCGAGAATGCATCATGAGCAGCTCGCTCAGACTTCTGCGGTGTTCTGATACGGTCTTTCTACTATATATGTTATAAAAAGTTCTCTCAGAAATAAAAATAATAACAGGGAGTGCTTTTCCTGCAGCACACAGCCCACCAGGGAATATTTAAAACATCGCGCACCCAGGTAGGACCTGAATTCATTCATTTCATTCATCGAGTGAACGGAGGAAGAAGCGGTTACTTGACTTTAGGCAAAAAAACAAAAGAAAAGGCCCGATCAGCGATAAAGAAGGGGAATTTATTTCATTTGTGTAACATACAAAACAGTCCGGCGCCGGGGAAGTTTAGGTCAGACACCGCGCATCGCGTATGCGCATCGCGTATGCGTAGTAAAAAAATACTTTTGCGCATACATGCCCTGAGGGGCTACACGGGGCTACGCTTTTGCCACAGCGTACGTACGCTGCGTATAGGCGTATCGTGAGGACGCTCGAGTGTATCTCACCCTTTACAGAAAGCCGTCTGCGTGGGCCGCCATTAGCTGCACCTGTTAGCCTAGCCCCTCCAAAAAGGCTGTCGGCTTTGTTTCTCCAAGTTAGCTGGGTGTCCCCCGATATCTTCGTCTGCCAGGCAGACATGTGGCGAGCTCCAGGAACCTCTGATCGCACAAAGCCGGCTGCTCGGCTGGAGCCACGAGGCTGATGTTAGCTCGTTGCTACTCCGGTCCGACTCGCTGCTGCTTCACGTGTCGTTTTCCTTCGTCTATCTGTCCTCCACAAAACCACCGTTCAGCTCCAGATCATGTATCCGAGCGCAGGAACCTCTGATCGGATTCAGACAAAGCCGAAGCGATACTATGTGAAATGGAGGTCACGAGCGTAGTAACATGGAGGTTGGAGGTCACGCGGCATTCCCGGAAACGGCCGGAAGTTGCGCAATTATGAATAAAAATTATTATTTTTATAATTATTATTATTTATAAAGCCTTTAAAACAACCACAGCTGCAACAGAGTGCTGTACACATGAATTTAAGAACATTTAAACACACACACACAAAAAAAATATATATATATTTTTTCTTCATATTTTTATTAAATATGATAACCTCGTAAATCCGGGACCTCGTAAGTAAGAGCGCTCGTAAATCGGGGACCACCTGTACTTGTCCTCAATTTGAGAACCATTGAAAAAAAATAAAAAATAATAATTGAGTAAAATCAAGACAGTAAAGACAGAAGTCTGCCTTGTCAATCAATGTCAGCCACACTCACCGGGTTCTTCCTCATAGCCCCTCCCACTGCCCGCACCGCTTTGGGGTTTCCCGCCATCTCAGCGAGGCGTTTATACGAGACCGTCTCTCCAAACTTCACATTCTTCAGAAGTATGTGGAGCACTCGGCTGGTGAACGCATCTTCGCCACGCAGCACAGGACAGAGAGGAAGGGCGACAGACAGAACACAGAAAAAAGAGTTATCTCTCAAACTCAGACAGCTGACTGAGAGCCTGGTGACATGAGCACGCTCTCAACATGGATCGTGTTCTTTTAAATGAATCAAAAGTTCGGAAAACAAAAAGTGCACGACGGTTTTTACAACACCAACCTAGTGTATATATGCCGACATGTCCATTCGTTTCTCTCCCTCTTCCTTTTCTTCACAACACTCATTAAAAAAAAGACTAAATACATAGAAGTCCCCCCACTTTGACCTTAGATCCAGTATTAACATGCTACACAAGCGGATGTGAGAAAATTATTCCTGTGGCAGAAAAATCTAGGTTATGCTTCGGAAAGGTCACAGCTAAAATTAAAAAAGTTCGCTCCTTCATTTAAAAGGATTAAGAGAGGCCAAAACGACTGCAAATCTGCTCCAGATTTTTAATAATAATAATTTGAATGTTGCAAACCATTTGTGGCAGTGGGATGACTTTGAGGTTAATCAGACCAATTTGTCCTTTTAATTGCTTTCTATTCAGAGTAGATTCATTATATCATCTTCACTTAAATGGCAGAATTCTTCAAATCATCCGCAGCTTAGCCGACCACATTAACGGCTCTGATTTCATTAGCACTTTAGCAGTAGCATTATCGTTTTTTTTTCTGGATTACCAGACAGTGACTGAAAGGCATGTTTGTCTGACTGCTAAAGAAAAAAGTATTTAAAGCGAAACCTTAAGACGCCGATGCACTGAGCTTGTGTGCAAGTGAAAAACACTTTTTTTAATAATAAAAAAAGAGGACAAGCTGAGGAACAATAGTCTTGTTCTCAAAACTGGGTGAAATTCTTCTAGTTTATACATGTACTCAGTCAGGAAAATTCAATTAGTGATCTCCCATTCTCTCTCATTTATATGGTCTAAGAGAGCACATGACAACTGATCTATGTGAAATCCCTCTAAATTGGCATTGTGTGAAAACATGTCACACCCCTGTCTCTCTTCTACAGAGTGAACATCCTTTGCTCCCCAGGCTCCCTTGCTACCTTATAGTCACTCTCTGCTACACAAAGCCACGCGAACAAGGCAATTTGCCTAAACTGGGGGGAATAAGTGTAAAACCTAAAGGGGATACATTTGATTGATGCACACCCATGTGAGTTCTTTGTCTTGAACAAGGCCCGTAGGTACTGTTTAATAATTTTTCAGGTAATAATCACGCTGTCAACGAGCTGACGGGCTCTTACACAGACAGCCTTAATGTTACGAGGAGATAAGATACGCCACGAACGTTTCTTTTATGCACCGCTCTCCCTCCTAAAGCTTGGATTTGGCCTCATGACGTGAGCGGTACATATTGATACCGCTTTACTGATGGGCAGATGTCAGCCACTCAGACCAAGGTGATGAAAAATCCCTGTTGATGCGAACATTACTGACAAACAACCAACGTTGGCGTCACAGCGGCACACTGTGCATAGGCCTGTCGCAATAAACAATAAATCAATAAATCGCATGATAAATTAAAATTGTCTACCTCATTTTCATTTATCGGCTTTATCGTATCTTCATGTCTCTTTCTACTGAAGACACTGGATGACAAAAGGCTCAACTCTGGTGCTCTTCACTGACCCCTCCCTTTCTCTTTTAAATCTGTTTTAACCGTCCAAAATCACTTGTTTGGATCGTTAAAAGCAGCTAAGCTGAAAAACTAAGCTATGAGCTAAGCTAAAAGGCCGACCTCTGGAAAAATTATCCGTCTTGTTGAAGCTCCAAAATTAACAGTTGAAACCTTTGCCTTGGTGTAAAAAGTTGTTTTTCTCTGCATAAAGAAGATGAGAACTTGTTTACTGATTTAGTTATTGAAAGCTTTGTGAAAAATGGTACGCTAATGAGCTCAAACCACACTGAGTGTCCACCATTTTGAGAACCGGAAAAAAAAAGAGAGACAGCCCACGTCACGTCAAGGGGCCTCCCTCCCATTTTTCTTAAAGACACACGCTGCTCGCTCCCTCACTATCCATCCTTCGGTTCAAACAGTCTTATACTGCTTTCCGGTGGTCAATAAAGACACTACATTCACAATAAAATTAACCAACATTTCTTCTTAAATTTAACAATAATTACTAATTATTGTCAATTTTCAAACAATATTATCGTTTATCGCAATCATTTCTGACACAATTAATCGCCCAGCAAAATTTGTTATTGTGACAGGCCTAACTGTGCAACAAGCTACAATGCTTTTTAACCCTATTTATCCCAAATCCTGCCTCCTTTAAACACTTCACATCTCCAGCAGTTGTGGATAAAAAACAAAAAACAAGTGTTGGTGCTTTTAACTGCACATATACAGAGGTTAAAGAACTTTGCCCTCATCAGTGTTCGTGACAGAGACTTCATGCAGGTCACTCAAGGTGACCAGGAATGATTTGGAGAGCAGTCCCCTAGCCCCATACTTCATAAAGAGCCTAATACGGTGTGTCTGGGGTCAGGACCCTCTTTAGATCGGGGGTGCAGTGATGTCAATTGTTTAAATAAAACTTGAGGGAAACCACTTACATGTTTACAGACGTCCCATAATTATGTCACAGGTCATTACCTACCATGAGGCCAGGTGATGGGGCTGCAGCAGAAGCAGTGATAGATTTAGCTGGAGAAAAATCGAATGCATCTAGCGATTACGAGGCTATTGACATATATGATTGATTTGCTCATAATTTTGTATATGAAAGCAATCTGAAAGAGGGAGGAAAAAAAGAAAATGATAAACTGATTTCCATCAGCAGTGCTGATGAAAGATTTGAAGAGACGACCTCCAGCTGACAGTCACCTCTTACGTGGTTGCGAGGGTAAAAAGACAATAGTGGAAATGCAGCGACCTCATTATCCTTTGTGTCTAATGGGAGGGAAGACTTTGACTCCCAGTCAAAGTGTCTCTTGAGTCTTGAGGGATCCATACTTTTGTTCGTACGAAGCGTTCGTACGAACATGCCACGTCAGATTCAACAAACCCTTCTATCCTCATGAGAAGTGTGTAAACGAGCTGCGTAAATTTAATGAATCCCACCTGTTCTATCAACCTGCGCGTGCTCGCGGAGAGGTCATTTACATAATTCCCACCCCTCAAAACACCATATAAGGCCACGTTTCCTGCCTTTTGACAGCAGGAAGTGTCCATTCATTCAAAATCAAGAAGTAAAAAGAAGAACTTCACGCGTTCGGAGATTGAAGTTCTGCTCTCAGTCGCGCTGTGGCGCACCGCTACCCCCCCACCCCCCACCCCCCCGCAAGTGTCGGATGTGTTTTTGAACAGAAGCATTTTAAAATGTCTCGAAACTACAGTTAACTTCATATTAATATT
>JBBPBX010000009.1:212754-233309 GCA_038048925.1 Garcialebias charrua | reverse complement strand
TGGCTCTGTTTATTTATCCATCATAAAGATCACAGAAATATTGGGTAAACTGAAAAAGAACAGAATCCGTGAATTTACTATTCAATCTGAATAAGTAGATTAATTAAGGATAAAGAGGTCAGTATTAATATTGACCTCCTCATTAATTCTTACATCTGGTGGCTCGTACCGGTTCTGAAAGTTTATTGATTTCTGTGGTTTCTCATGAACTGTAACGTCATGTTTGCATAAGTGGATCCAAGTTTTAAACTCTGAGGATAATGATTTTGGCTGGAAGTGTTCAAAGCAGGCAGATTCTGCATGTTTTTATCATTTGAAGCTGTGAGATTATTATTGTTTCAACTCTGTTAGACGCTGTTGGAAGCATTCAGGTGAAGTTTTGTCAGCCGTGGTCTGTGGGGGGGTTCTGGTTCCGTTCGGCCCAGCTCACGCACAGACTCCTGTACAAAGCTTTGTTTGACCGCCGAGTCAAAAGCCTGAAAGCTATAATTTAACATCTACAAGATTGCTGTTGTGGTATTTTTACATGTTAGAGCAGGTCATAGAAGCATATTACTGTAGAACGTAGTCGGTTAGTGGTTCTGTTCAGACCCGAGTTTCTGCTCCACGACAAAGTGGACCGGTACCGACCTTGACGCGCTCCGAGTGAGTCCGTGTTTGTTCAACAGCTGCAGTGCTGTGTTACTGAGCGTAACTAAGTTGGCCTATCTAGGTGTGTTCGCCGCATGTTTCAGAATTTTGGAAAGTTAATTAGTAGCGTTTGAGTTGTTTTAAGAGTCTATAAAGTTGTGGTCTGCTGTGCAAGCTAACGTTAAGAAGACGTGTCTCATGTCCGTTTATGAGCTGTGATTGGATGAAACGAGAGCTGTGAGCTGTCAATCACTCATGTAGCGAACGCTGATTCGCTGTTGTGTGCTGTCAATCACTCGTGGCGAACGCTGATTCGCTGTAGTGGGAACGCACGCCGTTGCGACCAGCCCACTTTGTCGTCATTTCCGGTACTTCATTGGGCGAAGGTAAGAAAACTTCATTTACCATGAACGCTTGGGAATGAACTACATACGCTGTGATTGATTTGTTGACGTCACGTATTTTGTAGCGAGCTCCGCCTCGCTCACGTACGAAGCTGGTGACGCGCTACGCACGCTGCGTTGGCCCGCCCATTCTTGTCGTCATTTCCTGATGCACATTGAGTGACAACAAGCAGTCACATTCACACACACACGGTGAAAAGTGGTTTCACTAAAAGTTTAAACACTCATTTCAAGCCATCTAAACTGTCTAACAACATATATTTGTCTCTGACAAGACCGCAGTTCGAGCGTTTATCACGAACATACTAGAAACTAACTCTAACAGGTTGTTTTTAGTTTAAATACTGATTAGAAAAATCAGTTTCCTCGTGATTAAAATTAGGACTCGAAGCTGCCCCCTGTTGGTTAAAAGACGTTGACAGATGAGTTTTCTCAAAACATCATAAAAAAGTCAGCATTTTTATGGTGAGTTACCAGCTTTTAAAATTGTTCTGTACACAAACAAAAACTCCTGTTTATTCTAAATACAAATTTTAGTATAACAGAGGTACAGACACACAATTTGTGCTCATTTTAAATACTGAAGAGATTTAAAATAACACTCAAAAAGCATTTTTTATTTGATTTTCAAATTAAATAAAAAAAAAAAAATGATGGAGAACAGAGAATTTCCACATTGAGCTCTTCACATCTCTGAATTTTAAACAGAATTGGTGTGCACACTGCACACTTTTAGTTAAAATTGGCATTTTTAACGTTTTTCTGTGCACAATCATTACTGTACTGTTATGCTGAGCGCACGAACACTCGTTTATTTTAAATAAAAATTGTTTAAAATAACGAACAGAACGTCCTTTTTCACTCCTGATAACTGTCAAATGCAGTACAAAATCAGTTTCACTGAGACTGCAAGACATCTTTTTAAAGGCATGCTCAAGCAGCATCCTGTCACATTTTAGTGAAGTCATTGCATTTAAGTCAGCCCTCTTTTATAAGCGTTTGAGTAAGAAAAACGGAAATCAGGCTGCTTGGGTTAGTTAGTAACTGTTGTTTGAACGTAAGTTCTATTTTAAAGTTAACACTGCAAGAGTGCATTTAACTTTTACAAAGTTCATTGAGGGTAAAAACCTGATATAAGGTACCTATGAATACTTATTACACAGTGAAACGCGTAAACCTCAGCTGATTAGTTTATTTGACTCAGTGCTACATTAAAAGTGAATATTTATTTGCAAACACTAACATGAGAACAATCTTTTGATTTTTTTCACACAAAATCAAAACTAAAAGATGGGAGATAACAATTATGATCAAGCTTTACAGCTGCTCACAGCAAAGCTTGAATCGTTAAGGCTTAGTAACATTCGCAGAAGAGAAACTTTTCAACAAGAAAAACTTAAGTTAAAACGTGAGATCAAACGAATTCAAAACAAAAAGATGGGAGATAACGATTGTGATGAAGCTTTACAGCTGCACACAGAAATACTTGAATTGTTCAGGCAAGATAACATTCGCAGAAGAGAAAATTTTCAACAAGAACAACTTGAGTTAAAAAGTGAGATTGAGCAATTAAAAATAAAACGGCGTGCTATAAATGGTTTTGATGTTCGTCAACTCCCTGACCCGATCTGGTTAAAAACAAAACCAGAGCGTGAACTACATTACCAAGACAAGGTCAAATCCCACTCGCTGGAGCTGGAAGGGACAAGTTCATCAACTCCCTCTCCTAAAAAAGGCGAGAAGAAACATGTTTTTCGAACTAAAAAACCACGACATGAAGGTGTCCGCTGGAACAATGACCCGAAGTGGTTAAGAGACCCAATATGGTTGAGAAGGACGAGCACACGCCCTGTCCCTGCACCTCGGACAAAGCTGCCCGAGATAAGCAAAAAACCACAAACGGTGGACGCCCGCTCTTTAAGTGACCCTCCGCGGTCTACACCGAGCAAAGCTCCTGCCCCTGCACTGCGGACTGGACAGTCCGGGAGTAGCAAAAGGTCACAGAAGTTCCAGGAAAAAGGCAACATACCTCTATGCTCTGAGGAGATAGTGGACATAAGTTGGTTGTTTGAAAACTTGAATGATACAGAGGATGACCGAACTGGTACAATGAGTGACCTTGTCTTTGATAACTCAGAGCACATGGATAACTCAGAGCACACAGTTAGTGACAACAATAGCAAACGACAAAGAGAAAAACTTCTCAAAAAAGGCCTTGAGCTACAACATCAGTTTAAACAATCAGTGATGAAACAGTGCGCTGTAACTGCTGTTGATGCTCACATGCAAAACAAAACACCCTCTGAGGTGTGCCCAGGTCAAAAGGTCGTATCCCAGTCGCAAAAAATAGGCGAGGTTCTCTCTCCTATAAAAGCGAGAATAAACACCGTCGTCTCAAAGGTCCTCTGACCCCAGAAGAGGCAGAGAACATGCGTCGGTTGATAAAAGAGTGGGATGATACTAGCGAGAATGAACACTATCGTCTCAAAGGCCTTCTGACCTCAGAAGTGGTGGAGTACACGCGTCGGTTGTTAAAAGAGTTGGATAATACTAGCAAGAATGAACAAGATTTTCAAACTGACATACACCGAAATGTTGGTACCAGTTGGAACAGTGACTCAAAATGGTTTAAAGGGAGCCCCGCCCCTGAAGCACCTCAGATTGAAAAATCTGAGACAAGCAACGAACCACAAAAGGTAGGTGTTCACTCTCTAAGAGACCCACAACGGTTCAGATCGAACCAGATGGGTGAAAACCAAGGTCCATCGGTGGGTGGACTTCAAAAGAAATTGAAGGATGAGGACCTATACTCATGTAACTATGCGTCGTCCCAACAGCCACCCCCGAGCCTTGGAACTGCACCTCCCGCGCCTCGAACAGAACAGTTCAAGACAGGCAAAGAGTCACGAATGTCCCGGAATAATGGCCCAACACCTCTATGCTCGGAAGAGACAGAGGAAGTAAGTAGTTTGTCAGTAGATTTGAATGTTACTGTGCTTGACCAACCTGATACAATGAGTGGCGTTATCATTGATAATGACACTATCAACATTGACCAACCTGGAGCGATGTGTAGCACTGTCTTTCACAAAGACTCAGAGCACACAAATAACTCAGCGCACACTACTACCAACATTGCCATGGATGTTGACAGCAAACCAATTGCTGACACACAACAACATCCTGAAGGTCATGATGCTGACAGCCAACAAGATGCTGACAGTAAACAAGATTACACAGACAGAGTCACACGTGAACAGAAACGTGGGCCAAGACCTGTGAGGTTTCTGTGTAACTTTATACAAAGGGGGGTGGCTAAGAAAGCTTACCTGCCTATCACACTGGAAGGTGTCCTTGAGCGTGAAGCCCTCCTGGATGGCAGTTCTGATATAACTATTATGTCGGCCAAGCTGTTCGAGGAGCTGAGGACCGCCGCTAACGGTGTTGACAGGCAAATACCCTTTGAGAAATGTGCTATTGAGCTACAGGGTCTCGCAGAGACGAGAACAACCCTAACAGCTATGGCTATGGTTCACATGCAGATTGGCGAAATGACACTACGCCACCCGGTGTACGTGTCTAAACTTGACTCATTCCCATTTTTGGTTGGCCAAGATTTTATAAACCGCTTCAACGCGATTATAGATTATGGTCGACGGAAAATGTGGAGCACAGTGAGAAAACCCCTGCCAATAAAAGTGCCTCCTAGTTGTGATACAGACTGCCTAACCGCAGGTACCGCAAAGGACACAAGGGACTGCTCATCCGAGGACGAGAGCCCGGTAAGTGAACCTTCAACTACAGGTGAGACAGAAGAGACCCAAAAGTTGGACCAAACTCCGGCCCAACAAGAGAACCTCCTCTGTGAGCTGACACATTCAGCACTCCCTGACCACTGCCTACCACAGGTAGTGAAAGGTGTTGAGATCCAAGGACCCCACACCGATGACGCTGTACTGTCCTCTGAGACAGGTAATTCGGCAATAGACCAAGCTTTCAATGAAACCTTGGTTCAAGGGCATCTGAGTCCAGAAAATGACAGTCAACCAAACGCTGACAGTCACTTGGACATCATTGTTGCAGACTACGAGGACCCCTCTTCAGACAAGAAGGGGGCAAACTCACATTACCTACCACAGGTAGAGAAAGGTGTGGAGATCCAAGGACCCCACACCGAGGTTGCTGTACTGTCCCCTGGGACAGGTAAATCGGCTATCAGCCAAGCTTTCGATGAAACCTTGGTTCAGGGACATTTGTGTCTAGAACTAGTCAGAAATGACATAGTTTTTACAGACTCAAAGAGCCCCTCTTCAGTCAAGAAGTGGGAAGACACACACAACGACAGTGACCCGTCGCAGTCTGTACAATCAGACACACCTGCGACTGCGCCGACGGTTGTGACACACCTGAATTACACGGAAAGAGGTAAACGTAAGAAGATACGTTGGCCAAAACCTAAACGATTCCTGTGTACCGTCTTCTCTCAGCTGCGCGAACAGCTTAAACTAAACGGTGGCATCCTAACTTGTGCCCATGGACGGACGTCCTCACCTGTGTTCGTGGTCCCCCATGACCAAAGGGGGGTGATGTTAGGCCATGCCAAAGACAAAGATTTGAATGTACACCTCAGAAACACTTTTGCTTTCGCCCAGAAAAACCTGGAAAGATCCGCTGAAGGACGTAAGGCGTACTATGACCAGAAGGCCTCTCACAATGAACTCCAAGTGGGAGACAGAGTCTGGTACTATACGTTCGCCCCAGCAACCGGGAAAGGAGGGTCCGAGACCGGAACTCTCGCCCGCAAACTAATGCCCAGGTGGACTGGACCTCATCTGATAACAGACAAAGTGTCCTCAGTCGTCTACGAAATCAAAATCAGCAAAGGCCGCAAAGAGCCAATTGCTAAATGGGTACATCGAAATCAGATCAAACCTTACAAGGCGTTCAATGACTCCACAAAAGACAAAGATCTCACAAACTCACCGACTTCATGGGATAATAAGGTCGTCCAAACACAAGTTAGTAAATAAACTAATCAGGTTTAAACTACCGTATTTCCCACCCTATAAGTCGCATTGTCCAATTTGAACTTAGAAACGCTAAGCCTAAAACCCACAACAAAAAACTAACCTTAACAACCGTTTAAATCCACGAGATTTAATTTGACCTCGGTCATAAAGTTGAGACCTGTTTTCTTGTGTGTTGCACTTTGGAATCTGACGACAAGAGTGTGTCGAAGCAGTGAAACGTTGTTTCCTTGTTGTTTAGTCATTACTGTTGTCATTAGTTGAGATATTGTTTGGTTCTGAACACTCCCAGCCAAAAAGGTTTTGTATTAACATTGGTTAATGAATGATATGGATTTAACTATGCCAACATGCAGTTCGTTTTGTTAAATCTCAATCGTCGAAGAGTCAATGTAGTTTAAAGCTACTCAAGGTACCATAAACTACACTGGTCTCACAATTTCTAAATTGAACCGATTCGATCGTTTCTATTCTAGATTATCTATTCATTTTGATGAGTCTCGCCATAGACTTCAAAATTTATTAGGAATACCAAATCCTACGTCGTTCGTCTAAAAGACAACAGACATTTAGATCAAACTATATTTCATTTTTTATTTTAGTTTAACCTAAACTAAGTAATGAATGGAGGAATAGTTTGGAATTAGAGGCCTTCGTTACAGAAGCCCTCCAAAATTTTATAGGTATAAATCCCTATATCTAATTTTACAGAATTGATCCACCCCTTAATTGGTAATTGTAGCTGATCCAAACCATGATAGCTTACATACCAGGTGCATATAGGTAAGGCTTAATGTAAAATCCCAATCATAAGCCCACCTTAAAAAACCACATAATTGCATGACACATAGAACCAGAGTGGCACTGACTGGAAACCAACCAGCCAACAACCTTCGATGTGGGACCTGCAGCTCCAACGCTTGGTCTTCAACCTCCATCCAAGGGTCGCCTCCTCTGCGTCAATCGAGGGATTCCCTCTACATGCTGATTATGAAAACAATTGTTGCTGATCAATCAACAAAACTAATCGTTGTGGAATTACCGCTGTGGATTATAAGACTTTGTTTTCCAAAGGATCACAGACTTTGTTTGCCAAGAGTTAACAGACTCAGTTTTCCAAAGGATTAAAAGCTTTTCGCAATGGGATTACCTCCGAACAGTATGGAATTTCAAAAACTTTATGGGATTATAATTTTTGATTTTTCTTTTCCACTTGCTGGATTACTTCAAGATCAAAGACAGTTCAAGGTTTCCTTTCGTGTTGGACCCCATCCCCAAGGACTGGCGATGGCTTCCAAAAGGGGGGAGATGTAATGGACCTACCCAGGGTCAAACTAAGGTTTTTGAACTGTCCAGTGATGACCTTTACTGACCTTTCAGTAAAGCAAGACATTTACTACAAAATCATTCATTTAGCTATAATCTGATAAATATAGTCACCAAAAGAGACTATTTCTATCTTTGATTTTAGGCTGATGTGATCAAAAGAATAACTTTTGTCATTTTCATGATGTGTGCTTTTAAGCTGTGTCATTCTGTAAGAGTTAAACTGTGTTCACTGCTGTGTTTAAAGGTGAAGCCTTCGGGTCACAGAGACCGGACGGTTTTGTTTAGAAACTCAGAGACAGTCTCATGAGCAGGGCTCCAGCTTTATCTATCTTTTTCCTAAACATTTCTCTCTGCTGCTGCTTGTAACCTTGGGCCTGATAAGGCAAGTGAACTCCTCTCTGTGTTCCTGCTTTTTAAGTTCTAAGCTTGTGCGGAAACGCTTCAGAGTTTCTGGGAGTTTCGAAAGATGATGTGAACTTCCAAAGAGCTGAATGACCACAAGTCACGCGCTAAGGACTCGTCATCCAGCTGGGACTGATAACATGTTGTTATGGGTCCACTTTTAAGGAACAGAGCTCAAAAACTTTGTTTATTCCCTCCTGGAATAAGTTTATCTTGAAGTCAGAGGCCTGAAGCTGACATATTCTCTGATGACCAAGCGAAAACCAGGAGACGTTGGAAAACGTAAACCAGAACCCTGCTTGAAGGTATTGTACTGGTCCCCACAAGGACCCGTACATCTGAAAAGCTACAAGGTCTTCCCTCTTACCGGGCGGTCGTCAAAAGGTAAAGAGCTGTTTACAAAACGTACCTGGATTTTAGC
Source organism: Garcialebias charrua (assembly GCA_038048925.1). Lineage (NCBI taxonomy): Eukaryota > Metazoa > Chordata > Actinopteri > Cyprinodontiformes > Rivulidae > Garcialebias > Garcialebias charrua. The sequence goes on along the minus strand of JBBPBX010000009.1, from coordinate 225,096 downwards.
AGAAGTCGGAGGAGAAGTGTCACTCTGGTATCATGCTCACGATAATTTCTTCTTAAATCTTTCCTCCTACTCTTTCCCCTCTCAATCTAAGCTGGAAACTATTTTAAGTTTAAAGAGCCCTCAGACTAAATATGTTTACATCCAATATTGAAGTCTGTTGTGTTAAATTTAAGTGTGCTGACGTATTAATTTGAAAGAAAGTGAAATCATGTCAATCAAGTGTAATGGTGTTAATTTAGTTGATTCATTTTAAATAAATGATAGTGTCTCTTTGACATATCAAACTAAGTCAATGTCCATTGTCACTTAATGGCTCTGTTTATTTATCCATCATAAAGATCACAGAAATATTGAATAAACTGAAAAAGAAGAGAATCCGTGAAATTACTATTCAGAGTCAGAGTCAGAGTCAGAGAGTCTTTATTGTCATTTGCACCGCATGTGGTACATGAGATGAAAACGAGATTATGTACACGAGGTCCCAGTTACATCCAACAACAAATGAAAGAGAAAAACAGTAATAACATCGAGAACTAACTAAGAAAAACATCAACTAGTAATACACTAAGCCTAATATAGTGGGAATAAACAGCAGCACGAACATGAGTTTGTATGAGCAGATGGTCACAGATGGTCACAGATGAACACAGCAACAAGAAAACATATCAGCATCACCATGATGTGATATTTTGCAGTGTTTATTTTAATTTTATTTTTATTTATTCATGAGTCTAACAGCCTCAGGGTAGAAGCTGTTCCTCAGTCTAGTGGTTCTACACTTGATGCTCCTCAACCTCCGTCCTGAGGGGAGTGGGGCAAAGAGTGAGTGTGCTGGATGAGTGAGGTCTTTCATGATACAGGTGGCTCTTTTCCTGCATCTAGAGGTGTAAATGTCTGTGATGGTGGGGAGACTGACTCCAACAGACTTCTGTGCAGCCTTCACCACTCTCTGCAGAGCTTTTCTTTCTTTCTTTTATTCAATCTGAATAAGTAAATTAAGGTAAAAAGGAGGTCAGTATTAAACTGACCCCCTCTAAACCCTTTACACTCAGGATCAAGTCTTCTATAAAGTCAGCTAAGAAATATATTTTTAAGCGTTTATTTAGCTAAATTTAAAGAAACCAAGCGTCCGGTCCGAACCGCCTGCCTAAAATTCGGCGAACTTTTTTTAAAAAATCCAGCTGATTTGAACATGTCGTTAAAGGTTCAGTATGCAGTTTCTGTAGAACTGCAGCAGTTAGAAATATTTTCAACAGGCAAAGCATTCTGATCCCTCCCCCTCAGAGCCATATGTGGCTCTGCCCCCTTGTGGTCTGTTGAATTTCAAATTCAAGCTCTGTTTTTATTGGCTGATTCAAATTCAAGCTCTGTTTTTATTGGCTGGTTACAAACTCTGTTTTTATTGGCTGGAAAATGGCGGGTCACCTTTTCTTTTTAGAAATGCTTATTTACCACCTGGAGAAGCAAGGGGACAATATTTTTTTTAATTTTTTTCAGAGATTACCTGGCTAACATCAGTCTGTCAGGAGGTAGTGACAGAGTGAAGAAATATGTTCATAAAAAAAGCTACATACTGCAGCTTTAAGCTCAGGAGCACGTCTGCTATAAAGTCAGCTAAGAAATATATTTTTTCTCGCAAAGAAATAATTGTTTTACCGTGTTTCCTTGTGAAGATCTTCGTACTCGCTTGCTTCTGTCGCCGCCATCTTGATTAGGGCAAATGAGGCGCTGACGCGTCGCGTGGTGATGATGCGTATTAAACACCGAAGCGTATTGTTTACGTTTTTTTCTTGTTTATTGTTAATAATTAGACAAAGCGTATTAAACACCGGAGCGTATTTTACAACGGCGAATACGGTAATTTTTACAAGAGACTGAATTTATTTCAAGTCCTACGATGCTACCCAAACATTCTGCGCATTCTAATGCCTCATCCTCACCTAAAGCATATCGCGCTTCCAAAAATCTCCAAACGCACTGTACTGGCTGCTTGTCAACAGATGACGGTCCTCATCTAACGCGTCTGCAGTGGGAGGAGGAGCGTGTTGGTCCTCTTCCGGTGGTGGTGTTTGTTTATTTCCGGTCTCAGAAAAATGGCGGACGCAATACGAAGAATTGCCTTGTTGTACTTAATCTACAAAGCAGCAACACGCAGACGCCGTGCACAACGACGATTCTGGATTCACCCCACATTAGAGAGGCGTCATGAATTCGGTGAATTTCACCATCTGATCCAGGAGCTGCGCGCAGACGAGGAGCGCTTTCAGCGGTACTTCCGTGTCACCCGCGCCCAGTTTGACGACCTGCTGTAAGTTTCTCCTCCATGTTTACCTGTTTACATGTTGCGTGATCACATGGCAGAGTCTCTCCTGATTGGTCCTGATTGTTTGCTGCTGAGCAGCGAGCTGAAGCGAGCTGTGGAAGCACGGCATTCCGTGCTTCCACAGTCGCTGCTCGGATGCGACGCGGGAGTAGGAAACAGCTGCTGCTCACTTTCGCGCTGCTTGTATGCTGTAGATGCGCCGCGACACGACCCGCTGCTCCAAGATGTGCGTCCCCATAGACTTTCAATGTAAAGTGGCTGTTTCGGCTGCGCGAGATGCGTGCGGTGGGGATCCAGCATCAGGTTTCAGGCAGTGAACCAAGCGCCAGAGAAAGATGCTTACCATAAAAGAGAAGGTGGAACTTCCTGACATGTTAAAGGAAGGGAGAACCTACACTGCTGTTAGCCGCTTTTATGGGATGAACGAATCTACAGTTTGCTATATCAAGAAGGCCGAGAAGAATATCAGGTCTATGGCAGCAGTGAATTTCTACAAAACTACAAAGAGAGTGGTTACTTCCCGCAATAAAACAATTGTAACTATGGAATCTGAATTAGCCCTGTGGATTAATGATTGCCGTAAAAAGAATATCATGCTAGATACAAACACCACCCGGACAAAGGCCAAACAACTTTATGATGGTCTGGCAGCAAAATGGGATGATCACAATGGTTATGGGAATAAAGAAGAGGATGACTGTGTGACTGAAAAATCACTAACATAACTGGGAACTGAATGTGTCAGCGAAGATCTGGAGACATCTCGTAAATAAAAACGGATGAAGGGGGTTGGTGATGACCATGAGGCCGCAAAGCAGATGTCCTGCACAGACACCCCTCTGTGCAGAGCTGTGGAGGTAAAAATCCCCCTGGTGGAATGAGCCCTAAGTCCTTCAAGCAGTTGGAAGACCAGGAGAACTGTAGGCATGTGAAATAGTTTCACATAATCAATGTGACAAACGCTAGGAAGATAAAGGCTGACCCTATGATCGTTCCTTGAAATGTACAAACGATCAGATTGACGTACTAAGGCTGTGCGTGTCACATAACACCTGAGTGCGCGTACTGGACAGAGCAGATGAAACTGTTCCCCCTCCATAGTTCTGTGGGGAGGGGGACAAAACCCGTCCAGTGTAATGACTCTGGACCTGAACGAACTTGTTATGCTTTTGAGTGTAAAAGCAGGATTTGGTCGGAGTTCTGCTGAACTTCCATCTCCTTGAATTCTGAGACAAAAAGGAACGACAGACAGACCTAACAAGTCGCTCACTCTTTTAGCTGACGTCAGAGCTAATACCAAGGCTGTTTTGAATGACAGATACTTCATTGCTTGTTTGTTTGTTTGTTCAGCACTTTGGTTTGGACTTGTTCCTGTTTAAAGTGCTTTATAAATAAAATGGTATGGTATGGTATATCACAAAGGATTTACGAGCACACAGCTCAGTGGAAGGTGAGGGGTTTAGGTTTACTTTTAAAACGGTGGACCTAACGTATGTTATTCCTTCACATAGCTTTATTTTATTTTTATTTTTTTGCAATAAGCAGCTCCACAACTTCACCATGAAACAACGAAAGGGAGAAGCTCTGTTGCAGCTACACCTCAAAGGTAAGTGTTATTTCTCATATTATACTAAAACTGGATTATTGAGAATGAACTTTCTTACAGACAAGTTATACAACAAACTTAATGTAATTTGTCTTTTTAACAGGTTGAAGAGGCCAGATGAGAGACATTGCCTGGTGCCAGTTCTAAATTACCGTTATACAATTTATGGTTTATAAATTACAGTTCAGAAGAGTAATGCAGGTTTGCACAGGTTTAGACATTTTGTTAAAGATTTACCATAAATGAATTATTATGGTTAAGACTGTGAAATCTGTATATTTCATATTAGGTTGCATTTTGAAAATATAGCAAATGTTAAGAGCAATATGGTTAAAAAACTGTGAAGTCTGTATTTTATGTTGCATTAAAGGTTAATTAATGCACTATGGTAGGCTGAAGTCTGTTTACTTTTGCATTTATAAATTTTTAATTATTTGTCTGTGATGGACTGAGACCTGTCCAGGTGTCCCCCGCCTCTCGCACAGTGATGGTTGGACATTGGTAAAGATGATGCATGGATGAATAATTTGTTACTAGATTTTTTATTTTATTTTAGGAAAAAACCAGGCAACTAAGCTAACCCAATACAGTACTGGTCATTTAAGTTACATAATTTTATGCACTCCTGTATTGTTCCTATTTTTGGTATCAATATAAAATGATGCAAAAAGATTTGCTACAGTAGAACCTAAAAGTGTTTTAATTAATACCCTGATGCATGCTTTCAGCCTTCACATGACCCCTCCATTCCTCTACACTGCTCATCTGTTTTTGATCAGTTTGAACCTGTGTCCATCACTTTCCTAGAGGACATAGTTGGTCATATGAGGCCGTCTGGTTCCCCCGCAGACTCCATCCCACCTCACTTGTTTAAGGAGGTATTTTATACAATAGGACCAAGTGTACTCCAGATTATTAATACCAGTCTTTCCTCTGGTATGGTACCAGAGATTTTTAAACATGCATTTGTACGCCCTCTACTTAAAAAAACAGGCCTTGACCCCTCTGTCTGCTCCAACTTCAGGCCCATCTCTAATCTCCCCTTTATTTCTAAACTGTTAGAGAAGGTTGTTTACAACCAGCTGGTACCATTCTTAGAGGACAATGGTATCACTGAGCCGTTCCAGTCTGGATTTAAAGCCCGCCACAGTACAGAGAGTGCACTCCTGAGGGTTTCAAATGACATTTTTCTTTTAACAGATTCAGGAAAGTTTGTTGTTTTATTGCTTTTAGACTTGTCTGCTGCATTTGACACTGTTGACCACAGGGTTTTAATCTCTCGTCTTGAGCACTGTGTGGGCATCAGGGGTGTCGCCCTCAATTGGTTTAGGTCCTATTTGGCCAATAGGAGCTTTTGTGTAAAAATGGACAATTTTATTTCTTCCACTGCTCCTCTTCCACATGGCGTACCCCAGGGCTCTATCCTTGGCCCTCTTTTATTTGCTCTTTATTTACTCCCCCTCGGCTCAATTTTTAGGAAACATGGGATAGCTTTTCATTTTTATGCTGACGATTGCCAGATCTATCTTCCCCTGGCACAAAACAATACTCTCCAGCAACTCACACACTGCCTTAACGATGTTAAGGCATGGTTTTCTCTAAACTTCCTCAGTCTAAACGAGAACAAGACTGAAGTCATGATGTTTAGACCGAGTTGCTGTCCTTCTTCCAGCATAGACCTTGGCTCACTGTCTTTTTATCTCACGGACTGTGTCACCAATCTGGGGGTGAAGTTTGAGTCTGATTTTAAATTTGATAAACAGATCAGCAGTGTTGTTCAGAAAAGTTTTTATCAGCTTCGACAAATTGCAAAAGTGAAACCAATCTTATCAAGACCTGACTTGGAAAAATTAATCCACGCTTTTATAACATCTCGTCTTGATTACTGTAATGCACTGTATGTAGGCATCAGCCAGACCTCTCTCGCCCGTCTGCAGCTCGTGCAGAATTCTGCTGCTCGCCTCTTAACCCAGACCCGTAGGCGTGAGCATATCACTCCCATCCTAGCGTCCCTTCACTGGCTCCCTGTGCACTACAGAATTCATTTTAAACTTTTGCTATTTGTTTTTAAATGCCTGAACAACCTTGCCCCGCTATATTTGTCTGAGCTGCTTCAGCCTTACTGCCCTCCTCGATCTCTAAGATCAGCTGATCAGTTGCCGTTGACAGTGCCTAAAACTAGGCTGAAGCTCAGAGGTGACAGAGCATTTTCTGTCGTTGCTCCCAGGCTGTGGAACAACTTACCCTTGCGTGTCAGACAGGCCTCCTCTCTTCCTGTTTTTAAATCCCTTTTAAAAACACACTTTCATTCTTTGGCTTTTAAAACGTGATCTTATTTTTATGGCATTTTAATACACCCGCAGAAAGACTGGTACATGTATTTTTTATTTTTTGTATGTTTTTTATCGTTTTAATTGACTTGTCTTTCATGTTGTTGTACAGCACTTTGGTTAACCTTACGGTTTTTGAAATGTGCTATACAAATAAAGTTGATTGATTGACTGATTGATGCTCAATAATCCTTGCTAGTATCACTCAGCCCTCTGTGAATAGCAAACAATCATCAGGGTGCTAACGATCCATCGTTAGGCAGATGGTCCTCCTTGATCATGTGAGCAGCTGGTTTCGGCTGTCATCAGCCAACTGGTTGATCCACTGCGAGAGGTTGCCATTTATAAGACTGAGCTAAATACAGCAACTCAGACTGAGGAAGTCTTTCGGACGAAAGACGAAACGTTTCTACAATTTTTTTGCTTCGTTTTGTTTTTTGAATGTCCAGAGGACCAGACTTAGATTTTTTTAACGTTTTAATTAATGTTCTATTTGTTTACTTTGTACCGTACATTGTTGTTTAATCTTTTCAGCTTGTCAGTTACATAATTGAAACAAAATGTATGACCATTTCAATAGAAAAATCGTTTCTGAATCGAAAATTGTTTCTGAATCGAAAAATCGATTTAGCATAAAATCGTAAAACCAAAAATCAGAATCGAATCGCCAGACACAGATCATCACCCCTAGGACATTCATCAATAAATTATTTTACTTTGTTACATTTTAATTTTTTATCAAATCCCCATAATTTTTTTTAACTACCCACCTCTTTATTGATGGGAACTTGAGTCAGAGGAATGGAAAGCTGGCGCAACATCACACTTGGACATGTTTTCTGTTTTTTCGCTGTCTCGTAGCCGAGTGGAGCACACCAATCATCTGGACCTACCCAACCAAAACACAAACATAACAATGGTATTTATATATTTTATTTAAAAAAATAAAAATAATAAAAACATTTAATTGAAAATCTGCTGATCTCTAATAAATTTTGGAAAAAAGAACCCTCTCAATATCGTTCTGTGTCCCTCCAGCCCTTGATCCATTCAGCCCAGTTTCGAGGCTGTGAAAGGTTTTATAGCTCCTAAACCAGTTCAGACCAGCCTAAACATGTTCTAAAGTATTGTTTTACTCTTTACAATTGTCTTTTTATTGTATTTTTCCCCACCTTCTGATTGATCCTTTAAACTGTCATACAAAGAGAGTTTATCAGAACGGCAGGAAACATCTTGTGTTAAAGCTAGGATCTGCGATTTCTGGAAAGCCCTGGCACAGAAAAATTTCCAGCAGGTGAAATCATTCTGCTCCCTCCCTCAGAACCATATATGACTCAGAGGGAGGGAGACTGTCCGTTCTCTGGTGAACTTGGGTTCTGCAGCTCCGCCCCCTGCTGTGTGTGTGCTCGGAGGAGCGCTTCAATATTCTGTGATTATATGTTATAAAAACCTTTTAAAAATATAATAAAACCATAGAGCACTTGTCCAACATCACAAAATCCAGCAGAAATCAGCAGAGGTTCACGAAGCAACGTTTGGACATGATTTAATTCGCTCGTGATTTCCTCTTTCTGTCAGCGCAGGTTTGGAATGTCTGGAATGGAATGCTCCGCCTCCTCTACATGTACTTTCTGCGCTGCAAAGTTCTGTGATTATATGATAATAAAACCTTTTAAAAATATAATAAAACCATAGAGCACTTGTCCAACATCACAAAATCCAGCAGGAATCAGCAGAGGTTCACGAAGCAACGTTTGGACATGATTTAATTCGCTCGTGAGTCGTGACAAATCCATTTCCTCATTCCTGTGAGTGGAGGATGAAGCGATCACTTGACTTTTTGCAAAAAAACTAAATAAAAGTCCAGCTCTGGGATGAAGAAGGGATATTTAATACATTTATGTCACATAAAAAACAGTCCTGCATCGCTTTGCAATCCTTTGAATGAGAACGAGCCGCGGCGCTGAGGCTGTGAGTGACAGGCGGGGGCGTGGGTTGGGGCGTGACAAACAACTCTGTTTTGATTGGCTGGTCATTGTCCTGGTCACTCTGTGTTTTCAGTGTTTTTATAAATGCTGATAGAGAAGCAAGGGGACTATAGTTTTTTTCAGAGATTACTTGGTCTAACATCAGTTTGTCAGTAGATAGTGACAGAGTGAAGAAATATGTTAAAAATATTGTATTGTTTGAAAAGTTACAGACTACATTACAATCTTACATACCCCAGCTTTAAGGTCTTGTCCATTTTTTCAATTTTCATACTTTTATACTATGCAAAAACTCAGGACAGTGTTACACTTTTACTATTTTATGCTTATGTTTAATAAATGTTCAGTGTTTTAGTGTTTAAATGGTTACTGTTGCACAGAGGGACTGAGAGAAAAGCAATTTCAATCCTGTGTATGTCCTGTACATATTGCAGTTCTGACAATAAAGTTGACTTTGATATATGGTACTCTTTTATGGTACTACTACCATACTGTATTCTTACTTCAGTGTTCTTGGAACATTCTGTTCAATGTCAGCCATCCCACAGTTCAACATTTTTAAAGCAACAATTCTTAATTTGTTCAACTTAATCATGTTCTTTTAATCACTTATAATCACACATCATTACAGTACTCTCATAATCACCATGTGAATTTGACTTACCGGTAATCATAAGCTTTTAAATCACATGACTACCCTCATAATTACTATGCGAGTTCAACTTACCGTATTTTTCGGAGTATAGGTCGCACCCGAGTATAGGGCGCACCATCCAATTATTGCCAAAGAATTGGAAAAATCCATATATAGGTCGCACCTGAGTATAGGTCGCACCTACGTCAAAATGTGGACCGTGTTTAGCTCTGCTGCAAATGTCTCTTCCACAGGAGCGCACAGCAAGGCTTTTAAGAAGATTAACACTTAAAAACAATTAATTGTTTGATAAAAAATTATAGCAAATATGTGTCTGAGCTGAACTTTTCTTTAATAAATGAATAATTTTAGCAGGATAAACACCTAAAAAATATATGTTAGCTGACATTATTGTAAGAGTGTGTCTCAGTTTAATTTTGTTAATAAATGATTACAAATCAGCTTATTTTATAAAAAGCCATATATAGGTCGCATCTGCTTCCTGTGTCGGTTGTAACTTACACATATACATAGAGTGCGCCTGCATGCTTATATGGGGCCCCCTTGGTACGTTCGCTCACATATTATACAGTCTTTGGGCAGAAGATACAAACTGGCTCTTCATTCCTGGGCAACAAGTGATTTTACAAAAATTTGACATACCGCATCTTCCGGCATATAAGTCGCAGGGTTTTTTTGCCTAATTTGCATGTCTTGCGACTTATACGGCAAAGCGACATATTTATGGATTTTTCCCCATATTTTTAGACCAATTTTTGGCTGAGATATGACCGTTTCAATTCATTCTGACGGAAAAAATGGTGCAGCACCACTTCCGGCCGCTAGGGGCGCAGTACCACATTCGGCCACAAGGGGCACACCGAGCGTTCCAATCTCATGTGTCCGACAGCAGACTCATCTGGTCGGACTCACTGTCGCAGCACGGCCTCCTGCTCTCTGGAGGTCTGACACTTCCAGAGTCCACCGAACGTTGCCAGCTCATGTGTCCGACCAAAGACGCTTTTGCTCTGACTCGGTCCGTCCTGAACCGGCCTCCTCATCCCTGGAGCTCTGACACTTCCAGAGCGGTAACTACAAAAGTGGAGACACTAAACAGATTGTGAATAAAAACTGAATGCAATGATGTGGAGGTGCCAACATCAAATATTTTATTCAGAATAGAACACAAATCACAGATCAAAAGTTTAAACTGAGAGAATGTATCATTTTAAGGGAAAAATATGTTTCAAAATTTCATGGCGTCAACAAATCCCAAAAAAGTTGGGACAAGTCCATTTTTACCACTGTGTGGCATCCCCCCTTCTTCTTACAACACTCAACAGACGTCTGGGGACAGAGGAGACCAGTTTCTCAAGTTTAGAAATAGGAATGCTCTCCCATTCATGTCTAATACAGGCCTCTAACTGTTCAATCGTCTTGGGCCTTCTTTGTGCACCTTCCTCTTTATGATGCACCAAATGTTCTCTATAGGTGAAAGATCTGGACTGCAGGCTGGACATTTCAGTACCTGGATCCTTCTCCTACGTAGCCATGATGTTGTGATTGCTGCAGAATGTGGTCTGGCATTATCTTGTTGAAAAATGCAGGGTCTTCCCTGAAAGAGATAACATCTAGATGGGAGCATATGTTGTTCTAGAACCTGAACATAGGTCTCTGCATTAATGGTGTCTTTCCAGACATGCAAGCTGTCTATGCCACAATTGCCACAAGTGCTCATGCAACCCCATACCATCAGTGATGCATGCTTCTGAACGGAGCGTTGATAACTTGGGCTATCCTTGTCCTCTCTGGTCCGGATGACATGGCGTCCCAGTGTTCCATAAAGAACTTCAAATCGTGACTCATCTGACCACAGAACAGTCTGTCAAAAGCACTGTCCATAACTAGTTGTTAACTAGTTACGAAGGAGACCGAACGAGCGCGAACAGGCCCTGTGGATAAAGGGCAATAAAGAACTTCAAATTGTGACTCATCTGACCACAGAACAGTCTTCCATTTTGCCAGACTCTATTTTAAATGACCCCTGGCCCAGTGCAAACGTCTGAGCTTGTGGAGCTTGCTTAGAAATGGCTTCCTCTTTGCACTGTAGAGTTTCAGCTGGCAACGGCGGATGGCACGGTGGATTGTGTTCACTGACAATGCTTTCTGGAAGTATTCCTGAGACCCATTCTGTTATTTCTTTGACAGTGGCATTCCTGTTTGAGGTGCAGTGACGTTTAAGGGCCCGGAGATCACGAGCATCCAGTAGAGTTTTATGGCCTTGACCCTTACGCTTGGCGATTGATCCAGATTCTCTGAATCTTTTGATGATGTTATGCACGGTTGATGATAACTTAAAAGTCTTTGCTATTTTATGCTGGGTAACACCATTCTGGTGTTGCTGCTAGGGGTGCACCGATTTCAATTTTCTGGCCGATCACCGATCACCGATTTTTAGAAAGTCTGAACTGCCGATTCCGATTTTGGCCGATATCGATTTTCAGGTGTTAAAAGGTCAAAAAGCACCCTAAATTTTCATGATTTTACGACCTTTGCGGAGGCAGATGAGATCGGTAGATAAAATCGGCTTCTCATTTAAAGATCGGCCGATCACCGATCTCCCCAAATTAAGGAAATCGGGGCCGATCGATCGGCTGGCCGATTTATCGGTGCATTCCTAGTTGCTGCACTATCTTTCTGCGCAACAATGGTGGAATTGGTGATCCTCTTACCATCTTGGCTTCTGAGAGACACTGACACTCTGAGAAGCTCTTTTTATATCCAATCATGTTGTCAATTGACCTAATTAGTGTTAATTGGTCTTCCAGTTGTTCGTTATATGCTCAATTTCCTTTTTCCAGCCACTTATTGCTACTTGTCCCAACTTTTTTGGGATTTTCTGACACTGAGATTTTGAGTCAACATATTTTTCCATTGAAATGTTACAATTACTCAGATTAAACTTTTGATCTGTCATCTATGTTCTATTTCATTTCATTCAAGTTTATTTGAACAAGGACAGCACAATAAACAATGTTACATGTTAAAAACGAAGCAACCGTTGTCTTGTACACAGGATTTCTAGCCACAGGCTAATTTGCAAACCCAGTCCTTGGTTGGACTTTTATATAAAAACAGCTAAAATAAAATTAAAATTTAATTAAGATTAAACAGTTCCCTATATAAAAACATCTAAAAAAAATAAAAATTTAATGAAGTTTAAATGGCTTAAACAGTTCCCTCACACACACACAGCTGCTCCTCTGTCCCTATAGGATTCAGTGTTCACAGATTTGGTTTTGTTTCAACCATTTTTTCACCTGGGAATTAAAACCTCTAAGATCAGTCAATGTTTTTATTGCTGATGGTAAACTGTTCCAGATATGAGGACCTTTAAATGAGAAGGAGCATTGACCAAATGATGTTTTGTATTTTGTAGGTTTACAGTCTCCATCAACTGC